>PVKS010007106.1:38028-74812 GCA_004027875.1 Aplodontia rufa | reverse complement strand
GACGATATTATAGCTTTCGAAATCAAATGGATGGAGATGGACAGAATTATGCTTAGTGAAGTCTCCCAAGCTCAGAGACTAAAGGGCCGAATGGTTTCTCTCATCTGTTGATACTAGAATTTATGTTGAAGCAGTAGGACAGACGGCTGACCTAACAAAACCTCAAATTGAATGACTTTCAGTGCAACAGGGGGAAAGCTCCCTAGGTAACTTGGAGGTATAGGGAAGGGGATGGGGGGGTATATGAAGAACTCATAGGAGTCTGGTGATTGGGAAGATGGGGGAACCATCCCAGAAGCCGATGTCATTCCTCCACTAGATACCCATTTAACATATGAGTTCTTCTGGGGGAAACTGCAACAGATGAAACCCATAGTAGTTTATCTATGCGTTGGCATTACCCCTGGATAACAAAGTTTATACATATTGATTGCTACTGTTTTGACAATGTTTCCCCCTCATCTGTATCCTGTATCGCTATATACTTCTAATAAATGTGAAAAAAAGTGTATTTATTTATAGAAGAACACAATTCAATTGCTGTCTTTTACTTTTGTTTGTCAAAAATTATAATTTAAACCTAAAATAATGCAAACTCTGCTCTCAATTAGGTATTCTGCCTGTATAATTTCAAAAGCAGTCTGTGAAAAAATGTCTCTATTTTGTTTGCGCTATTAAGCTTGGTCACACGAAGTAACACTACTCAAAGACATGTTGCCCAAAGGACGTCTGGATAACAATCTTCTTATGGTGGGCAATAAATTCTAGGATGAGCAATCCAGTAATTTCAGAAAATTATTATATAGATATGTGAAAATGTTATACAACAATCTAACGTCTATCAATTAAGTCTGGTTTAAATAAATTCAGATATAGTCTGAAAAAGGAATACTATAACGTTATTAAAAAGGATAAAACAATACACTCAGATGTAAATATGCAATAGTTTATAAACAAGTTATAAAACATTCACATTTTGTTTTCATCAAGTTACATGGGTTGTTGCCATTGTTTTTGTACTGGGGATTGAGACCAGGGGTCCTTTAAAATATTTTTTAAAAAATTCCTTTCCATTTTAGTTGAATTTTTCACAATGAAACATGATTTCCTTTTGAAACTGGCTAAAAAAAAATTTTTTTAAAGGTAGTACACTCTGTGGTGGCTGGAGTAGTGGCTCAGCAATTGGAGTGCTTGCCTGGCATGTTCGAGTACCTGGGTTCAAGCCCTAGCACTACATACACAACTAAGTGTCTGAGAAACAAAGGCCAGATGAAAAAATAAAATTGATTCTCTTTCTCTCTTAAAAAAACAAAACAAAACTCTGATCTGGTTTACTACATTTAGACACTCATGATAAAAAGAAATATGAATTCAGATGTATTTTCTAAATAATACTCCTAAGTTAGTAAAGCCTCTCTACCACGAAAACGGATTTGGATTTGAAAAGGAAAAATCAGATATGTCTTACTTGAAAAAATACTTAATGATTACTAATTTGGTTTTCAAAGAATGAATATAAGGGTATAAAAATGCTTAGAAGATATGCTTGCATGTCACAATAATGGTTTTAAAGGTTGTAATGATACACCTACATCAACAAGATGAAAAGTAACACAGTTAAATGCAAAGTCATACTTGTAAGTTTAAGAAAAAATATATACTATTGGAGAAAAATGAAGCCCTGGCATGACAGCAAATGAAGTTTTGAATTATAATAAACAGAAATATATGGGTGAGATACATGGGAAGTGTCTCACTGGAAACTACTGGGAAGACAAGACTATCTGGGAACATATGTCCATTTATGGGAGGAGATGGAATACTTTAGGAGTGACACTGGACAAGGTAAAGATCATTCAGAAAGATGAGGACAGTAAACAGACAGAATATTTAGTGTGGGGAAGGAATAGGGTAGTGATAGCTATTTTATAATAACTGCAAGAGTGTTAGATGAGGCTTATTATGGAAAGCTACAGAAAAGACCTAGTACTACTAGATCAAACCATAGAGAAGCAAATTTTGATTTAGCTAGGATTGTTGGGGGAAAAAAAAAAAGATTACTGGAGTCCAAGTAGTATGTTCCTAACCACTAAAGCCCTGTATTATTTGCACTACTAAGCTGATCTTTTTGCCTAAAATGCTCAGTTCTCACATAGCAGCAAGACTCAATCCATCATTTCCTTCAGATGGCTAACAGTCTCAATAAAAAATGCTGGTAAGACAGACCTTACCTGAGCATATGTCCATTTTTTTGGAGGAGGAAAGGGAAATCCTTTTAGGAGTATAACTGACAGGCTACTCCTTTAATCAGATCTCACCTTACCAGAAAGGCCCTCACCAACTATCCTATATTAAAAAAACAAAAACAAAACCCTTTCTCCCACACTGGTACTCTCTATAGCTACCTTAATTTGCAAATGGGTCTCACTAAGTCATTGAGGGTCTTGCTAAGTTGTTGAGGCTGGCCTGGGATCCTCCTGCCTCAGCCTCCTGAGTGGGCATATGCCATTGTAGCCAGCTCTTTATAGAGTCTTCTTGCCTTATTGTTAAGTCACTGAAACTAGGGTTTGATATGCTAATTTTTTCTCTAGTAACATACAAAAAACTTGTATTTTAAAAGTTTGTTTTTGACTGATATAACCCCCAAACATTTCTCTTACCCGAAACAGCCACTTTAATACAGGTACAGGACACTGAACATAGTGGTAAGCAGAGGTGAGGAAACCTTGGGTTGTCAAAAAAATCTGATCTGTTTTTCCTGATCTGAAAAAACAAAGGAAAAATCAGTATGACTGTTACCTTCATGGCAAAACACTTCTACCATCATCTGATTAATTCTGATGTAATCAGGGAAATTAAGCAAATTATTCCTCTTCTATGGAAGTGGACTCTACACCAACATGGATGGGATACACAAAGAAAAAAAAATCAACTGATGGCCTAACGCTGATTCAATCTGTTGGCTTAGCTCTACCATTATTGGTATACAAAGCTACACTTGGTGGCAGTGTTGAGAGACAGTCCATCTAAAGTCTCAGGAGGACATCTTTTGCTTTTGCTAGTTTGGGGATATACTTTATAAATCAACATCAAAATTAATGTGATCTCTAGATCTGAGATGTTATACATTGAGAGAAATCATACTAGTTTGGGCATTATGATAAAAATTACTTGTTGCCCCCAGTAGCCCACCCCCCAAAAATGAAAGAAAAGTTATTAGGTATCTATCTCAAAATCCATCTTTGTCTGTCTGTTGATAACTGAATTTAGCCCAGCACATTGACTGCCTGAAATAAAAATTATTTTTCAGCCTCTGATATTGGTCAGTGTGGCCATGTTGACTAAATTCTAAAGTTGTATGGGATTTTCTGGGAATGTGAACATAAAAGCAGAAGCTCCTATAGCACTTAAAGCAAAGAATAGTGAAGAAGAAAGATTATATAGTGAAAACAACACATCAGCCCTGAATTTTCTATTTCTATACTACTTATTTATTCATTTAGTTACTGGGAAATTAACTCAGGGGTAATTGAGCACTGAGCTATCACACCAGCCCTTTTGCTTTTTGTTCTGAGACAGAGTCTCACTAAGATGCTTAGGGCCTTGCTAAATTGCTGAGACTGGCCTTGAACTTGCAATCTACCTGTCTCAGCTTCCTGAGCTGGTGGGATTACTCACATGGTCCACCAGACCTGGCTACACTGTTTCTTTCAATTCTTTCACATAAGAAAGAAGAACTTATTTAAGATGGTCAGATGTTACATACTGATCTTAAGCCTAACTAACAAAAAGCATGTAATGTGTGTCAAACAACAAACACAAAAACACAAAATAATAAAAACAATACAAGGATTAGGAAACTAGATAGATAACAGAAGTTAACCTTTTAGATTACATTGGTCAGAAGTCTTTTAGGATCAATTTTTATACAAAAGAAATAACAAATGTTTACTTTCTACTTACTTGAGAATAAGCTTTTCTACAGCACTTTGTCCAATAAAACCAGAGTCTCTTAAATCCAAGGTATATTGATTGAAAATTTTTCCAGAGTTGAGAAAATTAAATATTTCTTCACCTGGATGATGATCAGGAATAGCATCAATTGTAACTGAAAATTTCTTCAAAAATTCCCTGAAATAAAGTAATTAAATACCAAATAATTAAATTGTACATTGTTTTATACTTAAAAGCATTTTTAGAGCAGCTGGAGCAGTGGCTCAGTGGTTATGGTGCTTGCCTGGCATACACAAGGACCCAGGTTCACACCCCAGCATTACATACGCAACTAAGTGTCAGAGCAACAACCAGATGAAAAACTAAATTGATTCTCTTGCTCCCTTTTCTTAAAAAACAAAGAGGGGACAGTGACAGAGAGAGATAGAGAGAGAGAGAGAAGCAATTTTTATTTAGTTTTTCATGTCTTTTATTCCTCAGACACTTCGTTGGTGCTAGGGTTTGAACTTGCAGGGCAAGTGCAGTAACTGCGGAGCCATTGCTCCAGTCTGATTCTCCCTTTAAAAAAAAAAATTTTTTTTTGAGTCAACGTTCATCCCACAATAGAAGATGAGCATGAGAAAACATTGTTTTTTTCCCCCTCCCCTTGTCCATACTAATCAAAAGCTATTCAAAGTGTCTGTATGAACAGGAACAATAACCAGGAGAAAAGACAAAAGATGCAATTTGGCTCTAACATTTGCTTTCCAGCACCATCAGAGATGGAGCTTTGAAACTCAGGATGCATTTTTCCATGTGTATTTTATAAAAACAAAATTTAAAATATGTAGGGCTAAGCGCAGTGGCACATGCCTGTAATCCCAGCGACTTGGGAGGCTGAGTGAGGCAGGGTGATCCCAAGTTCAAAGCCAGCTTCAGCAACTTAGTGAGGTCCTGGGCAATTCAGAGAGCTCATGTCTCAAAATAAAAAATAAAAAGGGCTGGGATGTAGCTTGGTGTTTAAGTGCCCCTGGGTCTAATCCTTGGTACCAAAATAAATAAGTAAAAAATGTAAAAGCTTAGGGCATATATAATGAAAAATGTACCTGTGCTCTTCCAAAAGGCCATCCTCATCATCTGTACTGTCTTGATCTCCGATTCTGATTGGAGATTTAATGCCTCTGCCCTGCCTTATGTCTTCTTGTAGCTGCTTCTGTAGTTCATCTAGCCTGATAATCAAAACAATGTATGATAAATAGATTACTCCTAAAAACAAACAAACAAACAAAACCTCTGAAACTTTAGCTAATATTTAAAAGCAGCATTTAAGGAAAAACCTTATTAAGTACCCTGTTATACTATCAATCAAACATATCTCCCAAATATACCATGATGTTCAAAATAGTAAGCCATTTTTACTAAAACACAGGAAGTCCACTTTGGGCATTAGGATTTTATCCAGCTATTGGCATAGTATTAAGAATAATGTTCTATCACTAAAAAGATTTTTTTTTTTTTTTGTTAAGAGAGAGGGACAGTGAGAGAGAGAGAAAGAGAATCAATTTTATTAGTTTTTCATATGACTTTCATTGCTCAGACACTTTGTTGTGTATGTGGTGCTAGGGTTTGACCCGGGTCCTCGTGCATGCCAGGCAAGTGCTGAAACTGCTGAGCCACTGCTCCAGCCCCACTAAAAAGATTTGAATATTTCTTTATAATGAGGACTTTAAGAATGACTTGTCATAATTATTTTGAAGAATGGGAAAATAAAAATGGCAAAGAATAAACATAGTTAAATTGGTTATCTGCTCTAATCTTTAACACTCACTTTATTTTGAGACAAGATCTTCCTAAAATTGCTAAGGATGGCTGAGAACTTGTAATCCTCCTACCTTACCCCCAACTGAGTAGCTGGGATTACAAACTTGAGTCACCCCAGAAGTTTTTTTTTTTCTTTTTTCTTTAGGGCCCAGGATCAAACTCAGGGCCTGAGTGTACTAGGCAAGCACTCAGTCACTCAGCTAAATTCCCAACCCCTAGGTAATGTTAACTAGGCTTTTGAGCAGCAGCTTTTGTTGTCATGGTTACCATTATTATCAGCACAACACCTAACACTTACTGAGTACTTACTACATGACAAGATTGTACCAAGATGTATTAAAACTTTTTTTTTCTTTTTTCAGTACTGGGGACTGAATCCAAGGGCACTCTACCAAAGAGCTAAATCCCCAGGCCTTTTTATTTTTAATTTTGAGACAGGATCTTGCTAAATTGCTGAAGCTAGCCTTGAATTTAAAATCCTTCTGCCCCAGCTCCCCAAGCTGCTGGGATCATAGGTGTGTGTCACCATGCCCAGCTGTGTTAACTCTTTATCCTCACAACAACTCCAAAAACAGTAGGTTTTTTACTATGTATTTCATAGAGGAGGAAATATTTATTTAAAAAGCTAAGTAATGGGCTGGAACGGTGGCTCAGTGCTTGCCTGGCATGCGCGAGTACAAGTTCAAACCCCCACACCATGTATACAACGAAGTCTTAGAGCAATGAAAGCCCCATGAAAAACTAAAAAAAAAATTGCTAAAAAAAAAAAAAAAAAAAAGCTAAGTAACTGTTTGCTAGGTGTGGTGGTGCACACCTGTAATCCCAATTCCAGTGATTTAGGCAGGAGGATCACAAATTCAAAGCAACCCTAAAGAACTTGGCAAGGCCCTAAGCAACTCAGTGAGACCCTGTCTTAAAAAGGACTGGGGATGTGGTTCAGTGCTTGAATGCTCCTTGGTTCAATCCTTGGTACCAAAAAAAAAAAAAAAAAAAAAAAAGCTAAGTAACAAGTCAGGTGCAGTGGCACACGCCCATAATCCCTGAGACTCAGGAGGCTGAGGGAAGAGGATCACAAGTTTGAGTTTAGCCTTAGCAACTTAATGAGACCCTGTTTCAAAATAAAAAGTGAAAAGGGCTGGGGATATAGCTCAGCAGTAGAATGCCCTGGGTTCAATCCCCAGTGCCCCCTACCCTGGCCCACACCCACACAAACAAAACAAAACAAAACAAAACAGAAAGGTTAAGACTCACAATGTGGGCTGGAGTGGTGGCTCAGTGGTTATGGCACTTGCCCAGCATGCGCAAGTAAGTACTCGAGTTCAAACCCCAGCACCCACATACACAACGAAGTGTCAGAGCAACGAAAGCCATGTGAAAAACTCAATAAAAATTGATCCTCTTTGTCTCTGTCTCTCTCACTGTCCTCTCTTTAAAAAAAAAAAAGACTCACAATATAAAATGTGCTGGGTTTCAAAGTAAGAGAATTTTGCTCCAGAGTCCTTACTATACTGACTCTTGTTAACCAAAGTTCTTACTCCCAGCCCCAAACAGTGAATGAGTATACAGTACAGTAAATGACTAGTATATGTACTGCTCTATCATTAAAGATAAGTCAATTATCAGGTCAAAATAGCATCTCTATCTTTGATCTGAGCAATGCTCAATTTTAAATAAGCAACTTCAGCCAGTCTTAGTGGTGCATGCCTGTAATCCCAGTGACTCGGGAGGCTGAGGCAGGACAATTACAAGTTCGAAGCCAGCCTCCTAACTTGCAAGGCCCTAAGCAACTTAGTGAGAAAATAAAAAATACAAAAGGTTGAGGTTGTGGCTCAGTGGTTAAGCTCCCCTGGGGATTCAACCCCTGAAACCAATAAACAAGCAAGCAATTTCAGATTCATTCCATGAATTCAAAAACCATTTAAAGAGGGGCTGGAGCAGCGGCTCAGTGGTTATGGCGCTTGCCTGGCATGCGAGAGTACGCAAGTTCAAAATCCAGCACCATGTACATAACGAAGTGTCTGGGAAATGAAAGTTACATGAAAAACTAAATAAAAATTGCTTCTCTCTCTCTCTCACTGTTCACTCTTTCTTTAAAAAAAAATTAAAGAATTTTATAACAGAGATAATTTCTCTAATTACATTCAGAGAGGTAAAAACATTGACCTACTAATTATTTGCAAAATTCCTGTTATTAGCTATTTAGACATCAAATTTGAGATACATAAATATCAACTTCTATGTAATCAAGTCAGCTCAATTTTTTTTTTTTTTTAGTAGTACTGGGGATTGAACCCAGGGGTGCTTAACCACTAAACACATCCCTAGCCCTTAACCACATCCCTTAACGCCTCGGTAAGCTGCTAAGGTTGGCCTTGAACTTGTGATCTTCCTGCCTGAGCATCCTGAGCTGTTGGGATTACAGGCATGTGTCACCGTGCCTGGCAAGTCAGCTGAACTTTTAAATGAAGTGCTCTTGGTTAGCTTCATGGATATTCCTTGAATTAATAAGGAATATATTTTTCCTCCTCTCATTACCAAAAACAGTCTGTATCTTAGTAACATAAGTTTCTTTTTTTTGTTTTTTCAGGGCTGAGGATTGAACTCGGGGCCTTGCACATGCTAGGCAAGCGGTCTGCCACTGAGCTAAATCCCCAAACCCTCTTTCTTTTTTTTAAAGAGAGAGAGAGGGAGCAATAATGAGGGAATCAATTTTATTTATTTTCCATCAGGTCTTTGTTTCTCAGACAGTTAGTTGTGTATGTGGTGCTGAAGTTCGAACTTGGGTCCTCATGCATGCCAGGCAAGCACTCCAACTGCTGAGCCACCGCTACAGAACCTAGTCACATTCAATTTCATTAGCTCTATCTTAAAAAAAAAAAAAATTACCTGGAAAGCAGTGTGGAGACTCCTCAAAAGCTTAGGGTTGGATCCACCATACGACCCAGCTTACCTCTTCTGGGTATTTTCCCAGAGGAGTTAGAATCAGCACATTACAACGACACAGCAATATTCACGTTCATAGCAGCTCAATTTACAACAGCTAAATTATGGAACCAACCCAGATGCCCCTCACTGGATGGATTCAAAAGCTCTGGTATACACACATACACACACACACACACACACACATACACACACACACAATGGAGTTCTAACTTAGCTATTAGAAACAATGATATTGCATCTATTGACGGTAAATGGATGGCAATGGAAGAAATGCTGAATGAAGTGAGTCAAACAGACAGTCAAGGAATGAATGGTATCCCTCATTTGTGGAGGTTGGACCTAAACCCAGGCTCTAGAGTAAAGTAGACAAACTCATGTTTTAGATCCATAGAACAAAAATGCAAAATGTTAGTATTTCTGAGATACAGTTGCAATATACTTCATAAGATATTTGAACAAGCTATGCTGCACATCTGTACAAAAACATAAATGCTTAATCCCACTGTCAAATATTTTGAAGAATAACAAGGGATGACAGGAAGGGAGGAGAAGGGGAAATGTTGGAACTAAGATAAAGCAAGGTACATTCCAAGCAGTTATAAATGTCACTGTATATACTATAGCCGTATATATAAAAAATGTTCTTCATAGGCATAATAAGAATTATGTCACTGTATTTGGGTTTTTTAGGAACAATATAGGACCCAAAAGAAAGGCAAGGGATTAGGGAATGGTAGGAGGGAGGTACAGAGATGGAGGGGGAGACTGAACAAAGTGTATCGCTGAATTGTGTGCATCTAGGAATATGTGACAACTAATCCCAACATTATGTAAAACTATAATGCATTAATAAAACTAAATTAAAAAAAGAAAAAGAAAAAAATTTCGATTCTCAACTTTCTGTGTGTGTGTGTGTATAAGAGAGGGATAGGATGTTTAAAATGCTGCAGTTACTCAAAAGAGTAACTTGCTGTAAAAATACCATATCTGATTATTTATTTCAAAACTTGGACTTGATGTTTTAACATCTTTAGTTATTAGAGAAATGTAAATCAAAATCATAAGGAGTTAACATTTCACAACCATTAGTAGGGCTGTTGATACATGTTAGAGACTATGTGGAAAAAGGAAACCCCTAAGTATTGTTGGTGGAAATGTAAAATGGTACAGCTACTGTGGAAATCAGTGTAGTGGTTTCCCCCTCAAATGAAACAATTACCTTATGATTCAGAAAGTTCACTTACATATACATACACAAAAGAATTGAAAAAGTAGTAATGGTGATAGACACACATATACACATTCATATTAACAGTAGCCAAAAAGTGGATATAATACAAGTGGCCATTGATGGATGAATAGATAAATAAAAATGTGGTCTATATACAATACCATGGAATAGTCAACCTTAAAAAGGAAATTCTGACACATCCTTCACCATTAACAAACAATGAAGATATTACACCAACTGAAATAAGCCAGTCATAAAAGTACAAGTACTGTATAATCCTCCTTACACAAAGTACCTAGAATAATCCATTTCATAAAACAAAACATGATGGTAGTTGCTAAGGGCAGAGTGGATGGTGAGTTAGTTTTCTGTGTACAGAGTTTGGGAAGATGAAAAAATTTTGGAGCTGGATGGTGGTGATGGTTGCCAAACAATGCCAATGTATATAAATGAAGTGAACTACTGTACACTTCAAAATAAGTTTTGTCCGGGGCTGGAGTGGTGGCTCAGCGATAGAGTATTTGCCTGGCATGCATGAGGAGGTGAGTTCAAACCCCAGTACCACATACACAACAAAGTGTCAGAGCAACACAAAGGCCACATGAAGAAGTAAATAAAACTGATTCTCTCTCTCACTGTCCCTCCCTCTCTTAAAAAAAAAAAAAAAAAAAAAAAGTAGTAAGTTCTATCCAAGTCAGGCACCATGGTGCACACTTGTAATCCCAGTGGCTTGGGAGACTGTGGCAGGAGGATCACAAGTTCAAAGCCAGCCTCCGCAACGTGGAGAAGCTCTAAGAAACTTAGCGAGACTGTCACAAAATTGAAAGTAAAAACAAACAAACAAAAAGGGCCAGGGATGTGGCTCAGTGGTTAAGTGCCCCTGGGTTCAAGTCCCTGTACAAAAAAATAAATAAAAAGTTCTTTCCATTCTTTTGATCAAGGATTTCAGTCATCAGATGCTACTGATAAGCTGAAAGGAACTTATTAGCTAATGAAATATACAATATATACTATAAAAACCTGCATCCGTTTTTTTTCCCTGTGATGCTGGGGATTGAACCTAGGGCCTGGGGCATGCTTGGCACAGTCTACCACTTAGCTACATCTCCAGCCCCCAAAACTTTAATCTTTTTTTAAAGAGAGAGAAAAAATGAGTGAGACAGAGATAAAGAAAGAATCAATGTTTTTTTAATTGGCCTTCATTACTCTGACATTTAATTGTGTACATGGTGCTGGAATTAGAACCTGGGTCCTTGCGAATTCCAGGCAAGCACTTCAACCACTGAGCCACTGTTCCAGCCCCCAAACTTGGATCTTTTGATTCAGCCATAAACAAGAGAACACATCTTATTTCTAACACAGGTGACACAGAACTGTTGTTACAAAGGCACTAACACAACACAAAATGCATGCTAGTTTTTTGAGTTTTTAAAAAGGCAACTGAAAAGACAGCCACACAATAGTAAGTTACATTTAGTAAATTAATCATGATGCTAACTAACCTCTGTGTGTCTTCCATCTCCTTCACTAGACGCTCTAAAGTGTTTGTGTAAGTTCCACTATGAACATATTCCTAAAACAAGAATATTCAGAAATATTTTACAACACATCTTAGTAGAAGATCTGAGATATTTTAAGCTATTCTGAATACTAAAGACTTTTTTTTTTATTTCAATAACCAGAGCCAGGATACCTTTCTTAAAGAAGAATTTTCACTATCATGCTTTAAATCTAGTATTTTGTACTGCAGGCAATTTCATTTTCATCTATTAGGAAAGGCTCTACTTATAAAACCCTGCCAGCCTTAGGATCTGACTGTAAACACCCAAGGGCTCTGTGGTTACCCTATCTTCTATGTTTTATTTTAGTGAAACCAAACTAATCTTTAGGCATTACCATAGAATATTAACACCTTCCCCACCAAATTTAACAGATTATCTTAGAATTCAGCTTATTCCCAAGACAGAATGAAAGCAGTTTATAAATAAAATTGCACACCACAATTAACAACATTTCTACACTCTACCTTCATTTACAGCAGTGGTCTCCAAAGCAGGGGGTGTGCAAGGTGATCCGTTGGGGTGCAGGAAGAAAATAATAGAACTTCTATTTATATGGAACTTCTATAGAAACTCCAATAGAACTTAGTCTATAGTAACTTCTATACACCTTCAATAGGAAAATACTTATTTTTTTCTCTTTCATTTTAAATTCTGTTTTTGTATATGCTTTAGAAAGTACATGGTATTATAGAGGTACATGTATATAATCTATCAGTACACATACACATGTTCGGGCACATGCTCAAATTTGTTTTTACTAAAAAAGTGTGTGTGATCAAGAAAGTTTGGAGACCACTGATTAACAGTAATAAAACTAAAGATACGGGAAACTCTCAATTACTGAACAAGAATTATACCAGTTTTAGTCCAACCATGAGTTACAATAAATATTGAATTTTAAAGTAAGTTTTAACAACCTATTCTCCTTCACTAATCCATCTTTTCAAAGTAAAGATAAATGTCACAGAGCTACTTACTGCATAGTCTGATGAATGAGATCTAAGCCCCTTGGAAAGAACAGGAGGCTTTCCTGAAGTTGCAGGAGTCTGATTGAAGTTCAAAGCCATTATTTCTTCCAGTGATTTTAATGTTTCCTCTTCCTCATCACTGTCTAGGTTGTAACCTAAACTTTCTTCATCACTATCAAAATCACCCCTTAATTTTCTTTTCAGCGCACTGCTACCTGCATTGGAATTTCCTGAACTCTCTTTATCTGAAGGGGCTTTATCTGAAGGTTCTGTAGAGCTTGGAATGCTTGGCAAAACTTCCAAAGCAGATGGGGGAGACTTTGTAGGAGTGCCACATTCAGAACGCAAAGATCCCCCAGTAAGTTTCCCTGAAGACACATAAGAATCAGGCTTATTAATCTTCACTTTGTGTTCCTTGTGTTTGGAGGATTCTGTAGAATGCCCAGGACATTCTTTAGATGAGGAACGCTCTTTATCTTTTTTAGGAACTGGAAGAGTGCAATTTTTAGCATTTAACGGTACACGCGAGGAACCAGCACTTGGAACATGGGAAAGCAAAGGTAGAAGTTTTGTCTCTTTTGATGTCACAGAGCTAGCAGTTTTGTTTTTCTGAAGGTTGCTAGATTTTTTAATTGCAGATTTTTCCTGAGGTAAAGATAAGTGGGGTTTCTGTATCTTAGTCTCTTTGGTACTTGCCACACAGATTTGATCACTATTCCTGGAAAAATGGCAGCCAGAATTTGAAGGTGCCAAGCTTGCAGAGGAGTGATCAGTTTCATCATTCGGTTCCTTGGATATATCTTCCAAGCGCAGCACACCACCAGGTGTCTTCAGTGCAATATGTCTTATAAATTTTTCTCTCTGATGTGGTCCATCAGGACGTTTCTCAAGGATGGACTCTTTTGCTTTTGGTATTACAGATTCTCTTGTGCTTTTCAGATCTGAATCCACAGAATTCCTTTTTCTTTTGTCAGGGAATTTATTCTGTTTAGAGCCTGCTAAAATTTAATTTTTGTCAGATTAATGAAGAGTATACTGTCCTATCTCAGTAAAGCTTATTCACTAAGTATAAGACACTTAAAAATGTTTTCAGTTCTGGGGCTGGAGCGGTGGATCAGCAGTTACGGTGCTTGCCGGGCATGCGCGAGTATGCGAATTCAAACCCCAGTACCACATACACAATGAAGTCTCAGAGCAACAAAAGCCATACGAAAAACTAAATAAGATTGATTCTCTCTCTCACTGCCCCCTCTCTCTTTAAAAAAAAAAAAAAAAATTAAGTTCCAACACTTTAGGCTGAGATCATTCACCATACATATGACATGAGGAAAGAGAAATATTTTTTTAAAAAAATTTTTTTTGAAAGAGAGGAGGACAGTGAGAGAGACTGAGAGAGAGAGAGAGAATCAATTTTTATTGAGTTTTTCACATGACTTTCCTTGCTCTGACACTTATTTGTGTACGTGGGTGCTGGGGTTTGAACCCGTGTACTTGTGGATGCCAGGCAAGCGCCGTAACCGCCAAGCCACTGCTCCAGCCCCAGTAAAGAGAAATATTGTCATTTAGTTACCAACTGATAAATCCTGGTGTGTCCAAGAAATTTAGAGATAATAACATATGTTCACTTTCATTCCAAAGCTATTAAATGTTTTTACCTCCTTAGCAGAATTAAAGTTACTAGTCCCTAAAACATAAGCTACCACATATTTATACCAATGAAAGGGTTCCAAAGGCACTTAGGATATTCTTTCAAGCTCAGGACTACACGTTTGCAGAGTAATACTTCTATATTTAAAAGTATAGTACCAGGGCTAGCGCAGTGGCTCAGCAGCCATGGTGCTTGTCTGGCATGCATGAGGACATGGGTTCAACCCCCAGCACCATGTATACAACAAAGTGTCAGAGCAACAAAAGCCACAAGAAAAACTAAATTTTTTTCTCTTACTCTCCCTCTCTTTTAAATGAATGAATGAATGTACAGTACCAGGCTGGGAATGTGCTCAGTGGTAGAGCACTTGCTTAGCCAGGTACAAGGCCCACTACCACAAAAATAAATGAGAAAAAAAATAGTACAGTACCTTGAAAAACATATAGGATAAGCAGCTATAGGCACTTTTTTTTTGGTAGCAGGGGCACTTAACCACTGAGACATGTTCCCAGACCTTTTTATTTTTTATTTTGAGACAGGGTCTTGCTAAGTTGCTGAGGGGAGTCTTGAACTTGCAATCCTCCTGCTTTAGCCTCCCCAGCTGCTAAGAGTGCAGGTGTGCACCACTGTGCTCAGCTGGTGGTTGTAAACCTGTAATCTCAGTGTCTTGGGAGGGTGAAGCAGGAGGATTTCAAGTTCAAGGCCAGCCTCGGCAACTTAGCGAGAGCCTGTCTCAAAATAATGAATAAAATGGGCTGGGGATGTAGCTCAGTGGTAAAGTACCCCTGGGTTCAATTCCCAGTACTAAAAAGAAATTAAAAATAAAAAAATAAAAAAATTCACCCACGTTTTCCTCCCACTATTTAATTACTATTTATTCTTCCCCACATATTCCTCTAGTCTTCAGTTTAATGTTATGGATTGCATTGTCCCCCTCCAAAATGATACACTCGAGTCCTAAGACCCAGCAACCACAGAATGTGACCTTACTTGAATATATGATCTTCACAGGCATAACTGAATTAAAATGAGGACTTAACCGGTTAAGAGGATATGGAAATTCTATGAAAAATGTTTAGGACAAGACAGTTTATTAAGAGCTTTTAATAACCAGAATTAGAGGAAAATAAATTGATACTCCAGGTAGGCTTCCCTTTGTAAGATTTCTAGTTCTGATTAATTGTAAAATTTTCATGATTCTTTTTACACTCCTTGTATTGCCAACAGACTGAGTATTTGTTTTACAGTTTTTCAACTGTCTATAATATATAAAATATTCAGAGAGGGATTGAGTTTGTAAAAAGAAAAGGGAAAATCCAATGTTCTTTTTTCTTTTTCCCCCAATACTGGAGATTTAACCCAGGAGGGTGATTATGTATGTCACCATCATACACCAGTAAGATAAGCAAGACATACCATTTGCATTTTTAATATCACACACAATAAGGTATGGCACACAGTAAGTGCTCAATAAATGTTAGCTATTACCACCATGTCCACTGTATCTTACTGAAAGGAATCTAAAGTTCAGTTTTCAAAGTTCGAAATTATGGCAGGAAAAAAACTTGATATACCATACTATTAATAGTTATTATTTCTGGGAGCCTTTTCATTTTCTGTCATAAATTTCTGCAGTGTTTGAATTTTACACTATTTTCTAGTTTAAAAAAGATATTTTAGAAATTACTGAGTTAACAGTAGCTATGCATTTTCTCAACCAGTAGATGTACTTTTTGATAGAAAATAACACGTTTCTTGTAAATGTCCTTGAAATCTGATGTTAAAAAGGCATGTGTATATTTGAAATATTAAGAAATACTAAAAAAAAAAAAAGAACTGTTTTGGGGGCTGGAGCAGTGGCTCAGCAATTTCGGCGCTTGCCTGGCATTTCCAAGGATGTGGGTTTGAACCCCAGCATCAGGTACACAACAAAGTGTAGGAGCAACAAAAGATACATGAAAAACTAAATAAAGTTGCTTCTTTCTCACTGTCCCACTCTCTCTTTAAAAAAAAACTGTTTTGAATCATGATTAAGTTTCAATCTTACATAAAGCATCCTCAACATAACACCAAGACCTCATCCACAATTCCAAGAATATGATGATAAAGCTTCTTGATATAGCCAAGGATTCAGAAATAGAACACTGAATACCAGTATATGAGATACATACTGTTAGAACTGACTGCAGAGAGAAGTCAAGACCAACCAGATTACTCATACTAAATTCAAGAACTATTTTTTAAAATATAATTTTATTAAACTTTTTTTTTTGGGAGGAGGAGAGAGAGAGAAAAAAGAGAGAAGAGAGAATCAATTTTTATTTGTTTTTCATTTGGCTTTGGCTTCTCCAATACCCAGTTGTATACATGGTGCTGGGGTTCGAACTCAGGTCCTTGCACATGCCAGCCAAGCACTCTAACCACTGAGCTACCACACTAGCTCCCCAAATCTCTTAATTAACTTAAATCATTTAACTGACCTCTATACAAGGGAACTGAGTATTTAAGCAAATTTGTTTTAAGAAGTACTACTGAGTTGCAAATTTATTTAGTAATTCATAAATTAAAATTGATTCTACCTGAAGTAGATTCCCATGAATCAGAAGAGGCTCTTTTTCTTGAGAGATGTCCATTTTCCTATTTGGAAAATGAGAAAAAATTAATTAGGAATTTGGGGAAATAAAGAACATGACCTTTTCCCTAACATTTAAAACAAAAAAAAATTTTTTTTTTGAGAGAGAGGGAGAAAGAATCAATTTTATTTAGTTTTTCATCTGGTTTTTGTTTTTCTGAATCTTAGTTTTGACATGTGGTGCTGGAGTTTGAATTCGGGTCTTCACGCATGCCAGGCAAGCGCCATAACCACTGAACCACTGCTCTAGCCCCTGAAGTCTAAATTTTAAACAAAATATTTGATCTTAAGCTTTGAAATTAAGGGATTCCATGGGGATATGTAGCTCAATGGTAGAGCTTTAAGGCCTCAGCATAAAACCTTATAAAAATGGACCAAATCTTTCTTTCTTGTAGTGATCATTAACAAATCTCACTGATAAAGGCAACAAACTTCTTGCAAATGGTATAATACACAATGCAACAATTTCTATTTACTCCTGGAATGTTATATAGTTTGTGGCCTATCTGATTTTAAAATTTTATGTCTTATCAAAACTACATTTTCTTGACATCTGACTTTATTTGCTATGTAGAAAAGCACTTTGAAATTAACAACTTCATTTTTTGGGAGGAAGGGAAGCTTTTAAGCTAATCTAAGTTCACTGTATTCTGAAAAGAAAAATCTGATGAGATTAAGATAAATTTGGATAGTTTTTCAAGTCATCATCATCATCATCTAAGTTTTCTAAGACCCATATATAACATATAATCTAAACCATTGCTTCCTGAACTTTAAAGTGCTTAAGAATCATGTGGAAAACAAAAAGAAAAAAAATAATAATAAAAACAAAAATTAAAAAAAAAAATCATGTGGAAGGCTTATTAATTGAAGATTGCTGGGCTTTTACCTCCACTGTTTCTGGTTTCACTGGGTCTAGAGTAGGAACACAGACTGCATTTCTGACAAGTTCGCAGGTGATGCTGCTCCTGTTCCAGGGACACTTTGAGAACCATTGCTCTAAACCATTTTCTGCTGTCTTACATTTGCCATTCCTCAAATATCTCTTCAGCAAACCCTAACTTAAAAATGGCCTTGCTTAAAAGGAAGAATGATACTTATTCTGATTTTTAAAGATCTTTGTTTCTGATCTGAAAAAATTATGGGAGTACTCAATGAAGAACAGTTGTAAGAAACCTAATGAAACCAGCTTCTACACAAACTGTATATCAATATTTCCTTAAAGATATTAATGTAACATAACAACAATTAAATATTTTGATACAGCAGTGGCAACAACAGTTTAGTAATTATTGTACATACCAGGTTTGAAAGATTACTCTTTCCAGGTATGACATCATTATGTTTACTTTGTTCTTGCCTTGGTATACTTTTTCTTCCTACACTAGGGGATTTTAAGGAAAGATTGCTTGCTTCAGAGAAAGAATTTTCTGAGTTGATTCTCTGCTCCATTTGCTCCTTTCTTAACTTCTTTAGTTCTCGTTCTCTGCAGTAAGAAGCTAGTGACAACTGGAACTTAGCTCCCAATGGGCTTTCTCCTGGCTGGTGCCTGGATAGGCTGCTCCTGCTACTTAGACTTCTGGAGCTGTTCTTGAAGATGTCAGCTTCTCTAACCACAACCTGCTTTTTGGAGTCTGCACTAGTCTTGCTTCGATCTCTATCATTCTTCTCCCTGCTATTTTCATGAGTGAACAGTGACTTCCTTCTCTCTGGAGACCGATGTTTTTTCTTTAGTGACTTCATTTCTTTTGACAGGCGATATGAAGGAACATAGACATTTGTTCCTTTGGGTAAATATTTGGAGCCTAGTGACACATAAGGCTGACGTGACTCATGTACATCACGATCTTTATGGTGCTCTTTAACACCTTTCATGAAAGCTTCTAAAATAGGGCTTTTCTCTGATGATACCCTTTTGGGCTTAGACTTTTTTGGTGAGGATAGCTTCCTTTCAAACTGCTCTGTCCCAGTGATGGACAATCCACTTCCTCCATATTTGATGTTTGATTTTTGTGGAGAATCCAACATATGTCTATCTAAATAACAAAACACATATAAATTGTATGTTACTAAAAATACAAACTGATGCTTTTTACTAATATTTACCTTATGAGCAAAAAATACTAAACTATATTAAAGTTATCACAAAATTATCAAACCAATATGTGGGCAACAATACACATTTTATGGGGGTAATAAGAGAAATTAAGACATGGATTATCTGCTAACAGCCTCCCTTTGGCTATATCACATTATCTCCCTATGGTTCTATTTATGAGGTACCGTATTTGAGAATTAAAACAGTATACATTATAAACATTATAGACTGGAATATTTTAAATGTAAACATGCATAAGCAGCAAAAAGACTTTGCTTAGAACCTGCTTATCTTTGTAAAAAAAAAAAAACCCCACTGTATCATCATTAAAAGTTATTTTCAATTTTGAACACTGTTTAATTAAACAAAAATTTAAAGTGGGTTTAAAGTTGAACCTATCTCCCTCTTAACCTTCAAAATACCCCCCCTGCAAAAAATATTAATAGCATGCATACCTTGTTTTGAAGCTGGCTTGAAGAAATCTATAATTGACTGCTTCCTGAAAATAAAAGCATAACCAATATAGCATCACATAAGCAAATATTAAAACCTCAAAAATTCAGATTAAATGGAGAATGTTAGATTTATAGAATACAAGCTAGATTTCACTATCTGGTTCAATTGAATTTTGACCATGGCAATCACACTTTGCTAAGCTGTAAAAACACTGAAAAATCATCACTACATGAGCTTATAAACAGCTAATGGTAAGATTGGAGTGTGGATCCAAGGAATTGGTATAGAGTGCTTCTTAGTACTTGTATACTATACTACACAGTAGAAGATCATGGGGATAGGCATCTTATTCTATTTGTTGGTATCTCTAGTGATTGATACAAAATAGCACTCAAACAAATTTGAATAATGTAGATTATAAAAACAACCTAAAACCTAAACAGACTCCTATCAACACAAGAACAGCAGGTGGTAGGATGGCAATATGAGTGATCTGGTTGCACTTGGGAGGCAGCTGAAGAATGTTTATTTTATTTTTTGTGGTACTAGGAATTGAAGAATGTGCTCAATGTCAAACAACAGCAAAAATGGCCTGAGACTTTACAACTAGTGCTTCAAATTTTCAATTTTTTATTCACGAATTCTTAAGATTCACAAAAATAACACTGGGAAAAATGCAAAATAAGGAGAAATGGAAATTAAGTAAAAAAATAACAAAAACAAATTGCTTTAGTTTTCAGGGGCTTCTGTACCCTAAACTGGGCACAAAATGAAATGCTTATATTGCTAGAATTTGTGTTCTAATTTGTTCAAGTATTTAGAGTCATTGAATACAAAAAGGGAAATATATGCAGAGCAAAAAAATTAACTTTCTGGTCAGGCAAGGCAACACATGCCTGTAATTTCATATACTCAGGAAGCTAAGGCAAGAGGATCACAAGTTCAAAGTCAGCCTGGAGACTTAGAAAAAACCTGTCTTAAAATATAAAATAAAAAGGTCTGGGGATGTAGTTGAATAATAAAGTGCCTCTGGTTTCAATCCCTAGTACAGCAGGAAAAAAGAAGTCTGCATGCAACTCACTGATGAATGACTCCTGGTTTCAATACCCCATTTCAGAACAACAAAAAATTCTGGCAAATTTTACTAAAATATATTCATTTTGCTGAAAGTAAACTGTATCTAAACATTTATCCACTGTGAGGTTGGAGTACTCAGTGAAAAGGAACAATGCAAACCCAAGGTTAAGCTTCTTCTACATCTTGTACACTTTATTGGTCACATTAGCACGAAGCTCGCCTTTACTGGTTTACTGAGAGTCCACCATATTTGTTTGAGATGTTGGTGGAATACTTAAGTGGTTATGAGATGAATGTGAATGACAAGTTATGTAAGAATATATGCATTTTTATAAAAAATAAATTGTTATTAGGCAAATTAAATCTACCAGAGTAAAGGAAGAAATGCTAGAGGGTCCGAAAGGGGAAAGAAATGATTCCTTGTTCCTGGTGGAGGAGAGATGCAGAAGAAGTTAATTCAAAACAAGATATTAAGTATGTTTTATCTTAATTATTAAATGTAACACTATCTTTTCGCTAAAGTATTCTATCTCAGGCTCTTTTTTTCAATTACCACGTTAGAAAAACAAAAATGGCTTTGGGTAGAAGTAACCTGTAAGAATACCATAAATACAACTTTCAAGAGGTGATAGTTCCCTCAGCTCATATGCACACGAATGTCCACTACTTATTTATAACTGGTTTAAAATTTTTTTTAACAGCTTCACAAACCCTTATCTGAACTTCTGGGGCCAAATGGGTGTTAGAATTATAAATTTATTGAATTTTTAGAAAAGGGATAATTTGACTGTATTATACAAAACCCCCAGTAGCTTCTGGTAATGCAACCTGTATTCAAACACACTAACAGTTCTCCAGCAAAACTTATTAATATCACACTTAATGGAATAGAGTCCACAAACAGTCTTACATTAGTTCTGGTCAGGTTGACTGCCAAATAAGATGTGGTGTCAAGCTTACTGAAAACGTTTCATTTTCTTAGCTTTCTGGCTTTCAGAATTAAGACAAGGGATTGTGGCTCTGTACCACAATATCAGAACATGAATTTACTGTTAAAACTGTTACAAGCTTTTAAACTTAAAATAAAAGACAGTACCAAGTTCGTAGAGAATTTAAGTATGTTTTATTGTCAGAGGATGTCATTTGATGAAACTCCCATCTCATTACACAGCTCCCACACAATCTTTACAAAAAAAACTGGCCTCTTGGAGAGGCGTAAAGTAATTGAAAGAGAAAACAATTACATTCCAAATCTGCATGCTCTCTTAAGTATGTGTACACTGGACTATAAAGTAATTCGTGGGTTTTCGTCATCACACCTTACATAATTTCACTCACAGTAAATAAATGGTTCATACTAGACTAGGAACAGAACTACGAACGTACAGAAAAAGATCTAAGTATGCACTAAGTAGTTAAGGGGCCCGGGCCAAGCTCTCGGAAAGGACAAAAATCACTTTCTACCAAAGGCGGGCTTTCTACAGCCACCCAGGCTGGTGGTCACTAGACCAAGAGCAGTTCCCCAACCACAGAAAAGGAAACTCCAACTCCCAGGAGCCCCCGCGCGGAGGCGGGGCGAGTTTGCCAGGCCCCGGAACTCTGAGGCCCGAGCTCGCGGAGGATGGCGGGAACTGAAGAGCGGCCGTCCGTAGTCCTCCCCTCATACCCTTGCCCCCGCGACCCGGCCCCTTCTCAAGCCCTCTTCACGGTACCTGTCCCCAGGACTCTCTGTGCTCTTTCCCGCTGCAGCAGGGGCGGTACTACCGGGTCTCGGATGGCAGCGCGGGGGCGACGACCCCGGGGCTGGGGATGAGGGGAAACCTGGCCTAGCGGGCATGCAGCGCCTTGTCATGTCGGCGCCGCTGGCGACGGCGGCATGAGCTGTGGCTGGAGAAGTTGGGTGTGTGGTTGCCGTCTTGTTGCTGGGACTCGGGGAGGCTGTCGGAGCAGAGGTGGGCGGCACCCCCTTCTCTCTTCATGGCGGTTCTCTCTCTTCGGAAGTGACTCCGGTGTGAGCGGGAAGGAACCTGAGAACCAGCAGGGGGCGGGTCTTACTTGAGGAGTGGCTTCCTGATTGGCTGGGATGGGGGTCATTCTGTTGGTGGCGCAATAGAAAGCTGCAGCCTCTCAGGAGAAGGCGGGACTTCAGGAAGGGGGAGGGGTGGAAAAGAAAACTGCCCTCCCCACACCGTCACGTGTGTCTAGGGCGCGCGCCTCGGCGTCGGGCTGAGTCGGCCTTGGCCCCCCACGCGGGGGCGGAAAGCGCGAGCTGCCGCGGGCGCTGCGGCAGCTGCTGACACCCGCCTCGTGGAGGGCGAGGGGTGAGGTTTGCAAGAGCAGAGCGGGGCCTGCAGCTGCCCATAAGTGAAAATGGCCAACAGTTGGGCTCCTGTGTCACACATTGTGCCTCACAAATCCTCAGCTGTTTATTACATCATCGCTCTTAACATCTTAGGCCAAAGTGCCACAATGCTGTCACCATTTCCTCAGTAGTCTGCACAGCCCCATCTGAAGATTTGTCCGTTCTGTGAGGGTTCTTGTTAATCGTTAAAGGCAATTGTTTTTAAGAAGGGGAGGGTAAAAACATTTAAATAGAGTTTTCATTCCACGAAAACATTTTCTTAAGTTATCCGTGAATTCCCTGCAGCAGACTTACTTGAAGATTTTTGAAAGGAATGTGGGGGTCGGCTTTCAGTTAGTTACCCATAGTAATTTAGTAATTGTGGACAGCACAGACAAGTAAAAAGCTGCCAGACGTTTCCAAGTACTTTGTAGCGGGCTTGTGCTTTGGAGGCTGTTAGCCAGGGTTTTCCTTACAGAGACTGATCAGAATATCTGAGCCTCAGTTTCCACGCCTATGCAGTGGGCATATTTTTTTTTCAGAGCAGTTGTAAATCATGAAAGAAATAAGCAATGTTAACTGCACAGTTCAGATTCTCTCATGTAATCAAAACTGAGAAAATTATTTTCTCCTTTTGTTCTCCAGGCAGACTAGTGCAATGAATTGAATTTCTCATAAAATCTTCCAGAAACAGGACAAATGATGCTACAGTTACTATGAATAACCAAAATATCAACCTCAAGGATGTGCATTCTTTAATTGACAGGGCTGTTCAATCAACTGGATGGAACAAAATCTTAAATGGCACGAAAGAATTGTACGGGTCTTTCAAGTTTATTGTACTGAGATAGAACTGCTTCTATCGCTAAGCATGCCTGATTGACCTGAGGTTCACCTCCTTTCTCTTCCCTGGTAACTCTCAGGAGAAAGAATTAATGAGGAATCAAGTGGCCAACAGCCTGCAAAGTAGATGGCTGAGGGTAAGCAGTGAACATACAGGTCTCTCATCCAGAAAGTTCATATTCACAGCTGTACATGCAGTAGTGGTAGTGCAAGAAAGGAAATACCAGAATATAGGGCACTTTTCTGCTCCACATAACTGAAAAGTGAGTATACTGCTTTTGTATAAGCATTCTTCTTACATAATAAAAGAACATAATAGGTGCTGAAAATGTGTTGAAACGAACAATAGCTTATACATTTGTTTATTAAGGGCGTTTTACATGTTTTATTTCCTATCTCTTGATTTGGTGCTTTCTGTTGGATGTTTCTGCACTAGGAAGTTCCTTCTTTTATAACAGCACAGCTACAAAATAATCTGATTCGTTTCATTGCATGTTCAGTCCATAAAAAGAGCAAAGCATAAAAACATGTTCTGCATGATCGATTAGTTGCTTTTCTTGGATTATACTATTTGAATCATCCAGCCTCCAAGTGTCACTTTAAAGTCTGTACTCATGCTCCCAAGCAATAGTTTTCACATTTTCTTAATCTGAGCAACAGATTATGGAGTTAAGTGAGGCAAGAAATCCCTTGATCAATAAATGGAGATAGAATCATAAGGAAAACACAATTTTTAAAATATCTTCTTAACAGGGAAGTAGTTATCTGAATCCTCAATAACCATCAACGCTCTTCTTTGAGCAGTGTTGGAAAATGAAGCAGATTGGGTTTGCAGGGTGAGATATGTTCAACATACAAGAACAGCTGGGAGTTTCTAAGGCTTTTCTCCCTTACCTCTACCAGAATTGGACCTGTATTTTATGCTTATACCCCCTTTTCCACTTTAAATGTGTATCTATATACAACACACTCTCACACATACACTAATTGTAAAAGGATTATTTGTGTGTGTGTGTGTGTGTGTGTGTGTGTGTGTGTGGAGTTGGAGCTTGAAACCAGGGCCTCGTGCATGGTAGGCAAGTGCCCAACCACTGAGCTACCCCAGTCCTTTAAGGGCATTTTTTGATTTAATTTGTGGTGGGCTGGAAATAGATGGTTAGGAAACTGTACTAGGTAAAGAATGTTAAAGAATTCATATGTGTCCAGGTGGGAAGGTCAGGGGAGAGAAAAACTGAGTTTGGGCTGGATGGGGAGAGAAGGATAATGAATAATATAAGCCAGACTTATGAAACCTCAGTCAGGTTGGACAAATAATTTGGAGAAATTAAGACTGTAAACAGCTAGTTTGGGAAGATTTCTGAGCATGGGGATAAGGAAACAAAGACAGGACTGGGGTGGCTTTTGTGCATGAAGCTTTTATGGGATACAGCTCAGTTTAACACCCTGAGTCGTTAAAGAGGAGGACAGTGGTTCTGGCCTTGACGGGAAGAAATGGGACAACAGCTGAAACAAAGTTACATGAACAACAGATCAAGTTTGCTGGGAAAGCCAAGCTCAAGGTGGGAGTCGTGAGGAGTGACAGTATAACTGATATCAGAGATCCCTGGCTATCATGGAGGGAAAACATCTTGGGTGGACTGGCTCACACAGTACCTTAGCATACAGGAACTGAGAGAACAAAAGGTCAGTAAGTTACAAAGAATGTTACTAAAAAGCTGGGAACTTGGAAAGTAACATCTAATTCTACAGGAATGGCAAATTTTTGCTCTGAGATTGATACACCATGAAATTAACTCCAAGGTTCTTGGAGGATGCTCTAGGGCTGGCCAAGAGACAAAGACCCATTTGCTGCAGGGTGGGTGGGGGTGAGGGTTGGCACAAGAGTGTGCGTGGAAAGTAAGTAGAGGGTGGTCTGAGGAGGGATAAGAAACAGAGCAGAGACAGGAAATAATTAACTCGAAAGCCTGAGAGAGAAAGAAAGACCATGTGAGGGTTTCAAAAAGGGATGGTGAGCTCACAGTGGCTCAAGGTCCACACAAAAAACTGCTAACAGATGCTGAACTCAAAACTGCAGGACAAATGCTTAGGAAAAGCATTGGCTTGGTTTCAGGGGCTGCAGGGGGAAATGCCAAATGTAATACAATATAGAGTCATGCAACCCAAAGGCCTTGAAAGTAATTAGTAAAACTCTGCAAAAGCAGATCTGATGTTAAGCAAAGTCAATTACTTGTTATTTCATTTTGGAATGGTGCAAGGCAGTTTCCCACACTTACACACATGAAAAACATATTTGTGATTTTTTGACATATCTGAAGATATTCTTTAAGTCACTTTTTAAACTTAAGTATATGTAATTTTTTAAGAGAGAGGGAAGGAGGGAGGGAGAGAGAATCAATTTTATTTAGATTTGCATCTTGTTTCTGTTTTTCCAACACAGTTGTGAACGTGGTGCTGGGGTTCAAACCCAGGTCCTTGTGCATGCCAGGAAAGCACTCCAACCACTGAGCATCACTCTAGCCCTAAATATATGTTTTTTTTTTAACTCTTTAAGGCATTTCCATGATGGAAAATGAGTATCAATCCTAAAATTGAAGATAACTGTAAAAACTAATAACTAAATAACAAATGACTGGTAAAAAGTATTCTCTTTATATCTATAGACATAGATATCCAGGTTTCTTCTAGAACCACATTGTTTAGTAGCTGTGGTAGGTGTGGTAGGTGTAGATATTACTCATACATCTGAAGCATAAGAGACTCTTTGGGAGCCAAGTGTGATGATGCATGCCTATAATCCCAGCTATTCAGGAGGTTTAGGCAAGATGATTAGATTGCAAGTTCAAGGCTGGCCTGGGCAACTAAGCAAGACTACAAATTAAAAAAAAAAAATCTTTGGGAAATATTGAATTCTACACTAGTCAGGTATTTCTCTCATACTTGGTTAGCAAGCCATTAGAGGGTTGTCTTTACTTATTTATTTATTTTTTGAACCAAGGATTGAACCCAGGGGCACTTAACCTCTGAGCCAAATCCCCAGCCTTTTAAAAAATTTTATTTTGAGACAGGGTCTCACTAAGTTGCTTAGGGCTTTGCTAAGTTGCTGAGGCTGGCTTTTACGATCCTCCTGCCTCAGCCTTCCGAGTCAGTGGGATTACAAACATGTACCACCATGCCTGGCCCCATTAGAAATTGATGTAATGGATCACCAACCACATTAAAACAACAGAAAACAAAGGAATAGAGAATATTGGAATGTTGCACATCGTATTTGGGCATATATGTAAACAGCAAAAACTTTTTTTGCAAAAAAAATATTTTTAAAGAGAAAGAGAGGGACAGTGAGAGAGACAGTCAATTTTATTTAGTTTTTTATGTGGTTTTTTTTGCTCCAACACTATTGTGTATGTGGTCCTGGGGTTTGAACCCACATCCTCACACATGCCTTAAAAGCTGAACCACTGTTCCAGCGCTTTTGCAAAATTTTACTGCTTCCGTTGTATACATATTTTCCGGGACGGGATATAAAAGATATTTCTGGTGTTTGGAGCAGTGGCTCGGCAGTTACAGTGCTTGCCTGGTACATGCAAGGATGCGAGTTCAAACCCCAGCTCCACGTAGTGTTGGAGCAACGAACAAGAAAAGGAAAGAAAAAAGATTTTTCTGTGGCCTCTTCTGTGGACTGTGGTCAAATGTTTAAAAGTTGGGGCTAGAAATATACTCAATGGTAGAGCCCTTGTGTAGCATGCATGAGGCCCTTGGTTTGATTCCCAGGAACACACACACACACACACACATACACACACACACACACACACACACACACACACACAGAGTGAGAAAGAGAGAGAATGTTTGAAAGTCGTTGTGATTTGTATTGATGTTTTAAACTTCTGGTATGGTAGGTACTGGACAGCAAAAGTTGTTTGGGAGAAAACAACTGGGATTCCTTTGGTCGCTACAGCTGGAGCGGCAGTGGGGGACTTCAGCTTTCCTTCTCCCTCTTTTGGCTAAGAATGGGGAGACTCAAGGGAGTATCCTGAATACCCCGACTAACTTTCCAAGGAAGTTTGCTGTGATAAGCAATATACAGTTAACCCTCCATATCTACTTCAAATCCACATCTACTAACCATGGATTAAAAATATTCCTCACCCCCCCAAAAAAAAAGTTCCAGAAAGTTACAAAAATCAAAACAAGCATTACACCGAACTCAAGTGAATGAAGTGTGAGCACACCCTGTGGCATGCAGCGTTTCTTTCTCTCGTCTCTTTCCCATGCGAGGTAGTTACGACTGTGACAGCCATACCTGTACTACACAGGTATAAACTTTTTTTCTTGCCATTGTCCCCTAAACAATACAGAATGTCTATTTACATAGCATTTACCTTGTATTAGATATTATAAGTTTTCTAGATATGATTTAAAAGGTAGGGGAGTGGGGCTGGAGTGGTGGTGAGGTAGGAAAAGGCTGGGCAGTCAGTGTAGGCAGAATGATGCTGGTTGATAAGGGGGAAATTAAGGGATGGTCATTTTTTTCTGAGAGGGCAAAGAGCATCCACTGCCCTTAGTAAGCAGAGGTGCATGTCAACTCCACATCCCCCTTCACTAACATGGGTGGTCCAGACAGCAAATTCCCTTCTGCTGATAAAGATGCTCTTGGGCCCAGGGCAAAGGACCAGAACAGACCAGAATTTTGCGTTCATCCTCCCAGGCATAGGGGAGGAAAGGCAATGATTAATCAAGGGAAGAGAATCCCTTCATACAAGTTCTTGGCTCTGAGACTCCCTTCTCCTGGAGAAGTATTTTCTTTCTATCCTTTCTTAAATAAAATCTGTCTGCTCCGCTTGCCTTGGTTTCATTCTTCACCTCCAGGCAACACTGAACCCTACATCCACCAGACCCAGCATCAGCGGTTCAGCAGTAGAGTGCTTGCCTGGTATGCGGGATGACCAGGTGCAAACCCAAGCACCACATACACAACTAAGTGTTGGAAAAACAAAAACCAGAGAAAAATAGAATTGACTCTCTCTTTCTCTCAAAAAAAAAGTGATAGGGGAGGAACCAAAATCAATTTCCAAGCATGTATGAGTCTGCTGGGATGAACCCAACTATTATGTATAACCATAAAGCTCTAAAAAGAATAAATAAATAAATGAAAGATAGGGGAAGGCATGTGTAGATTATATGCAAATAGTATGCTATTTTATAGAAGGGTTTTGAGCATCTGTGGGTGCACTGGAACCAGTCTCCCTTGGTTACTGGACATCAACTCCACAGAGATAGAAGCTCCTGTACTCTGGTCTCTTCCAGACCTCACTGGAATTATCTATTCATCTGGCTGTTTATTTGTAGCCCTTAAAATATCCTTTGGAACAAATTAGTAAACCAGGCACAGTGGTACATGCCTGTAATCCCAGCAATTTGGGAGACTGAGGCAGGAGGATGGTAAGTTGAAGTCCAGCTTGGGAATTTTAGTGCAACCTTGTCTCAAATAATAAAAGGAGCACCCCTGAGTTCAGTCCCCAGTACGGCAATAAGCAAGCAAACAAACAAACAAATAAACGTGTTTCCCTGTATTCTGTGAGTAGTTCTAGCAAATTAATCTAAGGAGGGGATCATAGGAACCCTGATTTATAACTGATCAGTCAGGTTCTAGGGGCCAGGACTTGTGATTGGCCTCTGAAGTGAGGGGCAATCTTGAGCCTGTGGCATCTGACACTTTAGTATCAGAATTGATTTGAATCAGAGGTCCCAGCCACTGTCCACTACAGAATCAACCTCTGCTGCAGAATCAACTGCTTTCTTACAGGTGGGGAGAAATCCCACATACTCGCATTTGGTGTTGTGATAAGTACCGTAGGAGAGTGTAGTCTGGTTTTCTCTACTAACTTGCCTTTTCCCTTCCCATGTAACAACTTCTAGATGGAGAGGAATAACTGAGGTGACTCTTTTAGGTCTTGCCCTGTCCTCAGTAATCTAGGGATGGGGGTGAAGAGGAATGGGATAAAGGAGAGAATGATGCAAAAGAGATGGAAAGAGAAAGATCTATTTCCTGTTCAACCTGCCCATCACAGAAAACTCTTCCACTTGGTACTGGAGAGAGCCTTTTGGGGATAATACATTTGATCTCATACCTTCACCATGCTGCTCCCAGAATTCAACACACCTATTGTGATGTGTCGTCTTCTGTGTGTGTATGTGTGTGTGTGTGTGTGTGTGTGTGTTGCTACTAGGGATGGAACTCAGGGCCTCACACATGCTAGGCAAGCACTGTGCCGCTGAACTACGCCCTAGCCCAAGAGTCTTTCTTTATCAGGCCCTGAATAGTCTCTTCAGGTTCATTCCCTACTATGTCTACTCTCAAACTTTGAGCTTCAGCACCACCAAAATGCTGAACCTCTATTCCAATCATAGTAAGATGAAGTTGTGTGTCTTTTAGCACCGAAAGAGAATTTTTATTTTTCATTTTTATATTTTGGTGGTATTGAGGCTTTAACCCAGTGTCATTCTACCATTGAGCTATACCCCCTAGACTTTAAAAATTTTTATTTTGAACCAAACTCTCATTAAATGCCCAGGCTGGCCTTGATCTTGGGAGCCTCCTGTCTCAGTTTCCTGAGTAGCTGACATTACAGTGGTACACCATTGTGTCCAGACCCAAAGAATTTTTTTAAAGTCATGGAGTAATGTTTAAAAATCAAGGCATTTCAACCAGGCACAATGGTGCATGCCTGTAATCCCAATAGCTTGGGAAACTGAGGCAGGAGGATCTCAAGTTCCAGGTCAGCCTCAGCAATTTAGAAAGGTCCTAAGCACATTGGCAAGACCTGTGTCTCAAAATAAAAAATAAAAAAGGCTGAGGAAATGGCTCAATGGTAAAGCACCTCTGGGTTAAATCCCTAATTAAAAAAAAAAATCAACATCGAGGTTGTACATGTCTGACTTCAGGTGGTACAAACAGGGCTCATGCTGAAGTCTATGGGGAAAGGTTAGGTAGGTAATATCAGTAAGTGAATCAGAGCCATTTTCCTACCTCTTGAAGAAACTTGAAGTTAGAGTACATTTCTCAACACTACAGTGATGTCAATGACAAATATTATTGAACCTCGTTATAGGTCAGGCACTGTTCTTATGAATACTAGCCCATTTAATCACCACATTCCTACAAATCAGAAAATGGTGGCCTTTGTCCAGTGATAAATGGCACCTGGTACTCAGCCTCAGTGCGGAGGGAGGTAGGACTGGGAGCCTTGGAGGGCACATTCCTGACTAATTGGGGGCAGTCTCTCCAGACCATAATTTCCGTGTGGGAATGCAGGCCTGTCTCCTTTCCTCTCGGTGGCAAACCCTGGGGAACTACAGAATGAGATTTGACAGACCTACAGGAAAAGCATGCAGCCATGTGATGTTTTGACTTAAACCTTAACATTTGTTTATTTCTATCATACTATGTGATCATGCTCTCTTAAAGCAAATGTCTCTTACAGCCCAAAGAGGAAAAACTAGTGCTTTTGGTGCCCCAAGAAGTATTACAGGGGATGGGCAAGCTTCTTTCTCTTAAAGAAATTGCCATACATAACCTATGATCAGTACCTACAGGCATCTAACAGGACCAATGACCCAATACCTATAAAAAGTATAAAATGCACGTGTCCTTTGATCCAGCAATTTCCCATCTAATTTATCTTACAGATAAATTTTTATGTTCACAAAGATGATCACAGAAGTATTTACTGCAACTGGAGGTGGTGGTGCACACATGTAATTCCAGTGATTTGGGAGACTGAGGCAGGAGGATTGCAAATTCAGACAGACTCAGCAACTTAGCAAGGCCCTAGCAACTTAGTGAGACCCTGTTTCAAAAAATAAAAAATAGAAATAGGGCTGAAGCGGTGGCTCAGCGGTCACGGAGCTTGCTTGGCATGTGCAAGTACCCAAGTTCAAACCCCAGTACCACGTATGCAACAAAATCTCAGAGCACTGAAAGCCACATGAAAAAAATTTTGGATTCTCTCTCTCTCTCTCTCTCTCACTGTCCCTCTCTCTTAAAAAAAAAAAAAGAAAAAGAAAAATAGGGCTGGAGCGGTGGCTTGGTAGTTGCAGTGCTTGCCTGGTATGCACAGGGAAGGGACGTGGTTCAAACCCCAGCACCACGTACGCATCGGAGAGTGGGAGCAAAGAAAACCAGATGAAGAACTAAATGAAACTAATTCCTTCTCTCCCTCTCTCTCTCTCTCTCTTTAAAAAAATAAAATAAAAATAAAAAATAAAAAAGAAGTATTCATTGCAGCATTATCAGTAGTAAAAACTGAAAGGCAACTACCTAACTAGTAGTAGATGCTGGGACTGGAGTGGTGGTTCAGTGGTTACTGCACTTTCCTGGAATGCGTGAGGACGTGGGTTCAAACCCCAGCACCACATACACAAATACGTGTCAGAGCAATGAAAGCACATGAAAAACTAAATAAAACTGATTCTCTCTCTCTCTCATATGTCCCGCACTCTTAAAAACAAAACAAAACAGTGGTGCATCCAAACAGTAGCATACCACGCATTTAGGAATTCTGAGTTACATATACAGATGTGTTGAAGTTCAAATGTGACCTGGTATTTGGGTTCAAATCCGAGCCCCTGCCACTCAGCAGATCTGTGACCTTACCTCTGCACTGCTGTGCTCCTATGTAAAATGGAATGATGATAATATCTAACCATTAAAATTTTTTTAAAGGAGAGACAGAGAGAGAGAGAGGGAGAGAGTCAATTTTGTTTATTTTGTCTCTGGTTTTTGTTTTTCCATCACTTAACTTTGTATATGGTACTGGGGTTTGAACCCAGGTCCTCATGCATGCCAGGCAAGTGCACTACCATTGAGCATTGCTCCAGCTCTTACCCCATAAATTTTTGTGAGTTTAAATGAGTTAATGCAGTAAAGCACTGAGAACAGTGCCTGCCATGTAATAAACATAAAGTTTAGCTGTTGTTACTCATAACAAACTGGTATGGCATAATTTTTAAGAGGTACTAAGGGGCTGGAGCAGTGGCTCAGTGGTTTCAGCACTTGCCTGGTACACACGAGGACCCAGGTTCACACCCCAGCACCATGTACAGAACAATGTTAGAAAAATGAAACCCAAACGAAAAAATAAAGTTGATTCTCTCTCTCTCTCTCTCTCTCTCTCTCTCCCTTTCTGTCTCTTAAAAAAAATCTATTAAGTGAAAAACTTAAGGCACAGAAGAGTGTACGTTGCTATTATATTGTTGATATAAACAAAAGGGGTTATTTGCTCAAACTGTCTGGAAGGATGGTATGCTTCCTTAGTGATTTCCTCACTGCTGCCTAGTATTACACAGTGTGGATCTGTTATCATTTATTTAACTAGGTAGTTCCCATTCAGTCTTTTTTTTTTTTAAAGAGAGAATCAATTTTATTTATTTTTTCATCTGGTTTTTGTTTTTCTGACAGTTAGTTGTATAAGTGGTGCTGGGGTTTGAACCCGGGTCCTTGCACGTGCCAGGCAAGCGCTTAAGCCTCTACCGCTAAACCTCCGTTTCAGCCCCCTTTCCGACTTTTGTTACTGATAAGGCTGCAATGAATACCTTTATACACTCATCTTTGTAGGCATAGACGTGTATCTGCAAAATACACTAGAAGGAAAACTGCTGGGTCAAAGGACTTTTTATATATGTATACACACATACTGGCATACAATTTTTTTTTTTGATACTGGGGATTGAACCCAGGGGCCACTGAGCCACATCCCCAGTCCTATTTCTTTTTTATTTTGAGACAGTGTCTCACTAAGTTGCTTAGGGCATCCCTAAGTTGCTGAGGCTGACTTTGAACTCGCGATCCTCCTGCCTCAGCCTCCTGAGCTTCTGAGTTTACAGGCGTGTGCCACAACACCTGGCTTACACACACACACTTTTGCATGCTGGGCAAGTGCTCTCCCACTGAGATAGACCCTCAGAACCTATACTTTTGGTAGCCATTAGTCATTGGTCCTTAAAAATGTCCAACTTATGGGTAAAGCAGCTCATAACAGAGAGGTATTCCCTTATTTGTAAAATTTATATCTTACCAAGAACGTACATAACTATATGTGTCTATGTCTATCTCATAAAAAAGGACCAGATGAGAAGTTATGCTAAGAGTTGTGCTTAATGCTTTAATGAAGACTGCCAGATTGTCCCTGCTGTCTCAGCTGACCTCTGCTCACTTCTAGGGCTGCCTCTCTCAGGACCTCACCACTGACTTCCCAGTTCCTACCTGCCTCTGTGGACAATGAGGCAGCCACTATGATACCTGAAAGGAGATTTGGTAGCATAAATATTCCTTGTTGGATTTTTTTATATACACAAATATTCATAGCGGCTTTATTTTTAATAACCCAAAACTGGAAACAGTGGCCAGACAAATTGTGGTTCAGTGAAATACTACTCAGCAATAAAAAAATGAACTATTGATATGTAACAACAATATGGATGAATTTCAAAATAATTATGATGAGTAAAAAAAACAGATAAAAGAAAATATATTGTATTATACCATTTATATAAATACTCTAGAAGGAATAAATTTATCTATTGTGACAGAAAGCAGATCAAGGGTTACTTGGGCATGGGGACAAAAGGGAAAGATTGCAAAAGGGCACATGGATGCTTTGGGGGATGATGGAAATACTCATTAACTTTTTTTTCCATTAAAAAAAGATATATTTGGGGCTGGAGCAGTGGCTAGGTGGTTGTGGTGCTTGCCTGGCATGCTTGAGTACACGCGTTCAAACCCCAGTACCATGAACACAACAAAGTGTCTGAGGAATAAAAATCACATGAAAAACTAAATAAAAATTGTTTCTCTCTTTCTCTCTCTCTCACTGTCCCCTCTTTCTTTGAAAAATATATTTAATTTTAATTGACATATAATAATTACACATTTTTATGGGAATACAACATAATGTGTACATACTGATTTTTTTACACAAGATTTTTATCTTTCACTCAAGTTTTATATATTGAAGGGATTTGTTGTTATAGTTTCATACACACACACATCATATATGCCCCCTTTAACATCCCCCTCCTGCCTTCACCCCTCCACCACACCTTGAGTGGGAGGTCGCCTCCAGTTCAACTGGTGATTTGTGTTTGATGAGTCTGTTGTCTAAATTTATTGTTCTCAATTGCTGGGTTCTCAAGCTCGATATTTCTGAAATAAACTTTGTTTCCTCCCAAAGCTCAAATTAGATGCTCTCTCTTTGTTTTTGGTGATGGGGTACTGGGGATTGAACTCAGGGGTGCTTAACTACTGAGCCACGTCCCCAGCCCCTTTTTTTTTTTCATTTTGAGACAGAGTCTGTTAAGTTACTCAGGGCCTTGCTAAGTTACTGAGGCTGGTTTTAAGCTTGTGATCCTCATGTCTCAGCCTCCCCAGTTGCTGGGATTACTTAGTTGTGTGTGTGGTGCTGGGGTTTGAACCTGGATCCTGGTGCGTGCCAGGCAAGCAGGATACTGCTGAGCCACCGCTCCAGCCCTCCACTTTCATTTCTTATCTTGTGAATGGTTTCAACATCTCCCCTCACCAGTCATCCAAGCCAGAAAACTGAGAGCCTTACTAATCCCTTCTTCTGTCACCCTCAGCCCCCATGAGTTATTTGTTACCAACTCTTATTGATTTTGTACCTTAAATGTCACTTGTAACTTCTCTTTTACATGTACACACACATATGCACACACTTCTATTTGACTCTTTTTAGAAATGTAAAAGTTACAGATAAATACAAAGAATAAGGGGGCTGGAGCAGCAGCTCAGTGGTTATGGCACTTGCCTGGCATGCCCAAGTAGGTGGGTTCAAACCCCAGCACCATGTACACAACAACGTGTCAGAGCAGTGAAGTCCACATGAAAAACTAAATAAAATTGATTCTCCTTCTCCCTCTCTCTCACTTTCCCTCTTTAAAAAAAAAAATACAAAGAATAATATTACAGGGGCTGTAGTGGTGGCTCAGCAGTTAACGGCCTTGCCTTGCATGTGTGAGTTACGCAAGTTTAACCCCCAGCACCATGTACACAACAAAGTGTCAGAGCAATGAAAGTCACATGAAAAACTAAATAAAAATTGCTTCTCTCTCTCTCTCTCTCACTGTCCCCTCTTTCTTTAAAAAAAAGAAAAAAAGAATAATAGTACAAACATGTATTCATTTGAACTCACAAGGGTTAACCTTTATTTAATACTTCTTTTCTGATCTTTTTGTTTTTATAACACAACATTGCTGGGTTTTGTTTTTTTAATAACTTTATTTAGTTTTTCATGTGGCCTTTGTTGCTCCAACACTCAGTTGTGTACGTGGTGCTGGGGTTCGTGTCCTCGCGCATGCTAGGCAAGTGCCATAACCGCTGAGCCACAGCTCCAGCCCCTCGGGGTTTTTGTTGTTGTTGTTGTTATTTGTTTTTTGTTTTTTTTTTTTTACAGTAAGCACCAGTTTAATTTCCTTCTTTCAAATTATTGTAGTTTTGAAGTCCTCTAAAATTCTTTTACATACACATAGATTCAGTCTTCAAGAATATGTAGGATTGCACCAGGCGTGGAGGTGCATGCCTGCAATCCCAGCTACTTAGGATACGGAGGTGGGAGGCAAGTTTGGTGCTAACCTGGGCAACTTAGTGAGACTCTGTCTCAAAAAAAAAAAAAAAAAAAAAAATGGGGCTGAAAGGGCTGGAGTGGTGGCTCAGAGGTAACTGCGCTTACCTGGCATACATGAGGACCTGAGTTTGAATCCCAGGACCACGTACACAGTGAAGTGTTGGAGCAATAAAGGCTACATGAAAAACCAAATAAAATTGATTCTTTCTCTCTCTCACTGTCCTTCTCTTAAAAAAAAAAAAAAAGATGGGACTGGAGCAGTGGCTTGGTGCTTGCCTAGCATGCATGAGTACACAGGTTCAAACCCCAGTACCACATACACAACAAAGTGTCAGAGCAAACGAATACCAGATGAAAAACTAAAAATAAAAAATGATTTTCTCTTTCTCTTTCACTGTCCCTGTCTCTTTTTTAAAAAGGGCTGGGGGTTGGGGATTTAGCTCAGTGGCAGAGTGGTCCTCATTCAAAAAAAAAAAAAAGGGCTGGATCTGTAGCTCAGAGGTAGGTTGCTACTGGGCTCCATTCCCAATACCAGGAAAAAAAAAAAAGAAAAAAAAGAAAGAAGCAAGGAATATTTTGTGTGCTTT
>PVKS010007106.1:0-37928 GCA_004027875.1 Aplodontia rufa | reverse complement strand
ATTACTGGGTCATAGGGTATTTGCATTATCAAGTTTGCTGTATACTGCCAAATTGCTTTCCATAACTTGCTGTATTAATTCACAGTTCCATTAGCAATTTAGAAAGCACTGCTTTCCTCATGTCCTTTTGAATATTTGACGTTGATCCTTTTTCTGTTTTGGTTTTGCTAGTCTGAATGGTGAAAATGGTTCCCATTGTTCTATTTTATTTTATTTATTTATTTGGTCCTGGGGGTTGAATCTAGGGTGTTCTACCTCTGAACTGCATTCCTATCTCTTTTTATTTGTGAGACAGTGTCTTACTAAGTTGCTGATGCTGTCCTTGAACTTATGATCCTGCTGCCTCACCCTCTGGAGTCACTGGGATTATAGACATGTATCTGTAATATTTTTATTCCTTTAATAATTAGGAGGGATAGCTATTTATACATTTTGGGGTATCTATTTGTATTCTTCTTTTGTCAATTGTCTGTTTCTATATTTTTACCCCTTTTCTTCTAAATTGTTTATATTTTTCTCTTTAGTTTGTAGAATTTAGAAAAATACATATTTTAAATATTCAAAAATCTATTCCATCCCTTAGCTGCACCCTGATACAGGTCCTGGCAACCCCTTGCAAAGTTTCTTGCAAGAGCTTCCAAACTGGTTTCCTAACATTAAGGTTTGCTCTTCAATTCATCTTTCACATTGTAGCCTAAACTATAGGTCTAATAAGCAGACCTGAGTGTGCCATTCCCAAACTCATCATCCACGGACAAACCAAATAAAACAGAAATATCAACAAGAACGAAATTACATGAAAGCCCAAACAAGTTTAAAAATGTGCCATGCTGGTGATCCATGATCTGACCTTTCTTTACCTGTGCCGCATTATCATACCGTTCCTTCCTGTGCATCTTACATCAAGCTGTTAACAACAGTGGTATTGGTCATTCTTTGAACACATCCACCTCACTATGCTTCTGGGCTTTTGTACAAGTCACATATAGAGCTACTTGTCCTCCTACTAAAAATTTCCCTGCCATCATTACAGAGACCTGTTTGTTCCTTGCTCAATCCTACACACACCATGAGTCCACCATAATCCACATTGCCTTACTTTGAAATGATTTATTATAGCTATGTCTTTTTCTAGATTGAAACCTTCAGCTGGGGGCTGGAGTGGTGGCTCAGTGGTAGAGCATTTGTCTGGCATGCATGAGGACCCTGGTTAGAAACCCAGCACCACATACACAACTAAGTGTTGGAAAAACAAACACACAAACAAAAACAAATGCAAAAATTTTTTAAAAAATTGACTGTCTCTTAAAAAAAATCAAAAGCTTTAGCTTCAGCTGGATAAGGCTCTCTTTGATTGCTTGTCTCAAGAGGCAGGATAGCAGAGTGTGAGCTCTGAAGCCACACTGCCTGGGTTTGAATCTTAGCTCTGTTACTCTTCAGGAAGTTACTTAATCCCTCCATTGCCTCAGATTTCCCAACTGTAAATTGGAGATAGTAATTGCATTCATCTAATTGGTTTGTATTAGATCAGTTAACATGTCTAAGTGCATCTAGTAGGTGATCAAGAAATGTTCATTCTGATGATCCCTATTTATTAAGCTATCACTAATAACTATCATTTATTCATGTTATTATAGCAGGCACTTGGCATAATTACACAAAAGCCTAGTTTACTTGCCTTGAATGCCTTAAGGTTATTTCCAGAATTAGGAAACATCTAAGGTTGCTGAGACACCTGTCCACTGTTCCTGGGGTGGTACATCTTCGTGGGGACCAGCTCCTACAGTTGAATCAGTTAGTATCCCCAGCCTGCCTGCTGCACAATCCAGAATGCCTCTTATTTCTTGACTCAAGACTCATTCCTCAAGTGGAGATTCCTATGGGCTGGAGGTATAGCTCCATGATAGAGCACTTGCCTAGCGTGGCCCAGTGCCACACACACACACACACACACACACACACACACACACACACACAGATTTCTAAGGCAAGAGGGTGTACATGGTGTGGATGCAACACAAGCTAAGTGACATCCGGACGCACAACTAGTGTCAGGAGTCACCCCACTGATCACTTACTCCTAGAGTGAGGCTTGGTCAGTAGTGCTCTTCTTCCTTCCTTCCTTCTTTTCCAAGCTCCTCTATCCCAGGCACTGAACTTCCCTACCAGAAACAACTGGAGGAATAGAAAAATTCTTCACATTAAATAAATCTGAGAACATGCTTTGCATTTTGAAGTCTCTGGCTAGCCACTCTGGACTACTTTCACCCCAGTCCTCTCCAGGTCACTCACCAAATCTTCCTTTTTTCTCTTCTCTTCAGTCTTTAAGCAGGCTTCATTCTAGGTCTCAACATGTGGTTAAACCCAAACCATCTGTGCCAAGATTGGTACAGAATCCAGTTTCCCATGTTGGGGCCTCACATGCTCCTCAGCATAATGTTCTCTTTCTGAACTCTTCCAAGCACAAAATTCTCACTTTGTGTTCCTATGACCAGAGCAGGAACTAGCCTTTCCTGGGTAGTCAGGGGCAGAAAAATGTGGGTTCTTTTTGTTTGTTTTGTTTTTTTGTAGTGCATAGCATAGAAATGCCACTCCTGATTTTCTAGAGACCCTTAGAGTACTGCTGGCTTAGCTCACAAATGAAAAATTCAGATGTGGATGGGTGTGAAAGTCAAGAGATCAGCCTCAGGGATTCTGGGTGTCTCCAATTCAGCAGAACAAATGGCAAAACAACAGGTGTCCACAGATGTACCGACCCATGAGGCATTCATACCCAAAGCTCACTTCAAGATTAAATTCTCTCATGAAATCTGCTCCCCTTTTTGTGCAGCCCCCACCACCAATCTCTGCAAGGCTCAGGAAATTATGCATTCTGCTGCCCTTCTGTTACAGGTACCAGGAAGCTATGTGTGACTCACCCAGGATTAGCTGGCTTTAGGACCGGAAGTTCTGACATTTGCAGGTCGTTAGTCAGAGAATATTGTAGCCTACCTACTTGCATAATAATTAAAAAGTATGTGTTTGTATAAGCAAATGCTCAGAACAACCAGAGCGACAGAACAGGGACTGGTTGAATGGGGATCAGTCTAGGGTCCTGAGAGTCATAAAGAGCTCTGTTAAAATCAGTAGAAACTGAATTATGGAAGAAAGAATCAATCTGACTTTCCCTAACATTGGAATTAAAAATAGGAATTGTGAACTTTGGAAGTAGATATTTTATAAGGCTAACAGGAAACACAGCAAGGTACTATGAAAATTTTGTACCATATCATCTTGTTCCTATTGCTATTCCCTGTTTGCATCATAGAGTGATAGCAGAATTTTTTTTTTTAAAGAGAGAGGGACAGTGAGAGAGAGAGAGAGAGAGAGAGAGAATCAATTTTATTTAGTTTTTCATGTGCTTTTGTTGCTCTGACACTTTGCTGTTCCTGTGGTGCTGGGGTTAGAACCCTCATCCTCACACATTCCAGGCAAGCTCCCTAACTGCTGAGCTACCACTCCAGCCCCAGCAGAAATATTTAAAACCAAAAAGGCCCATGTGCCGTTGTCAGGAGCATTAATAAAGCAGAGCACTTAGGAACCTCAGGATGCTCCTCAGCCAGGCTTAGAAGCAAAGGACCTCAAAGGATGAATAGCAGCCTCCTAAGGAGAAGAAGCAGGTTGAGTACCTGCATCTGCAGCAAAGATGGAGGAGACGGCTTTGGGTGAGAAATGCTGTAGGAGGAATCAGTCCTCAAAAAGGACTGGGCAGCAGCCCCAAACTTTATGTGTGAATGAAGCTTGCTCTTAGCAGTATTTTCTGTAATAACCAAACTGGAAATAACCCATCAAAAGGAGATTGTTAGGGCTGGAGCGGTGGCTCAGAAGTTATGGCGCTTGCCTGGCATGCATGAGGATGTGAGTTTGAACCCCAGCACCTCGTACACAGGGAAGTGTTGGAGCAATGAAAGCCACATGAAAAACTAAATAAAACTGATTCTCTCTTTCTCTTTCTCTCACTGTCCTTCTGTCTTTAAAACAAACAAAGAAAGAAAATATTCTACGTGAAAACTATATTCAGTACATTCCCCTACTAAAATAGCTTAGCTTATGGGTTTTCTCCCCTTATGGCTGATTGGGAACTAAGGCTCACTGACACGGCCCAACATCCACTAGAGAATATAGTGCTAGCCCAGGAAAAGATCAAAATTCAAAGTATGATTTATATTGAATTATATTATTTTTACACCATCATAAAGTCAAAAAATCATTAGGTCAAATCATCACACCTCAGGGATCATTTGTACACAAAACTGTTAACAGGACCTTATTCAACCTAGCTCTCCAGGATTGGGAGTATGGGATGTGGGAGACATCAGGGAATTATAACTTTGAACTTTTTTCTTTTCTTTTCTTTTTTAGTCCCAGGGATTGATCCTTGGGGCACTTTACCACTGAGCCACATCCCAGCTCTTTGTATATTTTTTTAATTTTGAGACAGGATCTTGCTAAATTGCTGAGGCTGGTTTTGAACGTGAGATCCTCCTCTCTCACCCTTTGGAACTGCTGGGATTGCGGGCATGCACCACCAAGCCTGGCTAATTTAATATTTTATTTGGTTTGAAAATCTTCAAAACCATTTGCAGTTGTAAAAATTATTATTGTTTTTTTTTTTTTGTAAAAACCGTTCAGGGTTTCTGAGAGGTGAATTTGAGGACTTACAATATAGTCAACTCTCCATATCAGTGGATTGAAATAACTTTGGATTGAAAATATTTGTGAAAAGAAATGACGTGTATATTGAAAATGTACAGATTTTTTTCTTGTCATTATAGCTTAAACAATACAACTATTTGCATTACATTAGTTATCATAAGCAATCTATAGATGGTTTAAAGTACACAGGAAGGGCTGGAGTGGTTGCTCAGCGGTAGAGCTCTTGCCTGGCACATGCCAGGACCTGGGTTCTATCCCCAGCATCACATATACAACTAAGTATAAGTATTGAGGGGAAAGAAAAACCAGATGAAAAAACAAAAATTAACATTCTCTGTTTAATAAATAAATAAATAATTAAAGTATACAAGAGAATGTGTGTAGACTTAAACATCTCCGAATTTTGGTATCTGAGAGGGTATTGGAACTAATCCCCTACAGAGAAACGGCTGCCCTTGAAAGCTTGTCTTTCAGTACGAATTTCAAATAGGAATACGGACTTTAGTCTACTGATTTCTTCCTTCACTGAGGATGGTGGACGGAACAGCAGTATTAATTTACACTCTTTTCATGCCCATACAAAATATTTAGAAAGAATGACCATGTTCCAAGCATAGCAGGATACAATGACATGCCCAAAACCTGATAGTATACAGATAATGTTCTGTCCACAATGTAATAAAATTAGCAATGACAGTGGCAAAGGTACCGTATGAAAGTAATAAATAACCAATTTAAGCCTCAATCCAGTTCTAAATTATTTAACAGACATAACAAAGAAAAACATTTTCTTTTACCTTTACCCCTAATTGTGAGAACGTTCACTGCTGCTGGGTTGAAGTACCTGTGAATAAATCGAGTTAAGTTAATTTATATCTCACCTCTTTCTATAGAGATTCCAATGCAGTTCAGTTGCTTGTGAACTCAATTCTGAATATGGAAAAACCCTTCTTGCCAAGTGGTTGTAATGCTAATTTATTAAAGCCATGAAAATTCCTCCAAGATCCTAACCCTTGGCTACAGGCGCTGGCATTTGAAGAACCCTGTTTTTCTCTAGAGAGGAGCCCACACCTGCCAGTCACAATAATGCTTAGATATTGACATGGACAGATGTGGGGAGGTGGGGACAAACCCAAGCTGCAAGACAATGTGCATTGCATTCATTGTTAGATTATCTAATTTTCAAACCAGGCTTATGCTTGGGGCACCAAGAAATAAAAAGGGGGAAAAACTTTTTGAAAAAATATATATAATATATATTTTAGACTGGAATGCAGCTCAGTGAATTGAACACTTGGCTACCATGTTCAAGGCCCTGGGTTCAATCCTCAGTAGTGGTGAGAAGAAAGAAAAAAGGAAAAAAAAAAGAATATATATTTTCAATAGCACTGAAATAATTATTAAAAGAAGAATCAAAACTTTGACTTTTTGTTTTATTGCTTCATATTTCCATTTTAAATTATATATGGGTGAGGGGAGGGGAAAGCAGCAACTATATTTAAGCTTAAGGTCCCTTAAATTCTAAGTGACCATGATTTTATGACATTCATTTTGTAAAACTTTACATGTATGTGAATATATATTAAATGTTCATGTCTGCAGAAAAAGCAGTCTGGGTATACCTCAACTTAAAGAGGTTACATCTCTGAGGGAGAGAATTTGAATTTCTTCATTGAGTATTTCTGTAACTTTTTTGACATGTTTGCAATGGGTATAAAAATCAAGGTGGGGGGCTGGAGCGGTGGCTCGGTGGTTATGGTGCTTGCCCAGCATGCACAAGTACACGGGTTCAAACCCCAGCACTCACGTACACAACTAAGTGTCAGAGCAATGAAAGTCATGTGAAAAACCAATAAAAATTGATTCTCTCTGTCTCTCTGTCTCTCTCTCTCTCTCTCTCTCACTGTCCTTCTCTCTTAAAAAAAAAAAAATCAAGGTGGGGTGAAACATAAAGGCAGTGGGCAGTCAGGCTTTGTCCTAGAATGTCACTCATCAGTGGTGAGGCTGTGTGGTCTCGATCTGTGAGATATTGCTGCCAAATGCAGGGATGAAATCTTTCCCAGCCGAATGCTTCAGTTGGATTCACAGCAGTCTCTGTGTTCTTCTGCTACCACCTTTGACTTTTGGTCACATTCTACCTGTCCCCCTTGTCCAGCTAGGCTCAGTAGGCATTCATCTGGTGATTCAGATTCCAAACTCTGAGCCTGATTTATGCATGCACCTGAAGTCCTAGCTATTTGAGAGGCTGAGGAGGAAAGTGAGTCAGACCATGGATAGACAGGTGTAGGAGCAGGGAGCAGAGAAACAGGGGCCCAAGGACAGTAGCCTCAGAATCGTCTCTTATCAAAGAAGAAAAACTATTCCTCTCATCAAAAAAGGAGAAACTTGGGGCTGGAGCTGTGGATCAGTGGTTACAGCGCTTGCCTGGCATACGCAAAGACTCAGGTTCAAAACCCAGCACCATGTACACAACGAAGTGTTGGAGCAACGAAAGCCACATGAAAAACTAAATAAAATTGATTCTCTCTCTCTGCCTCACTATCCCTCTATCTTTAAAAAAGAAATGGAGAAACTTATCACAAGAAGTAAATTTTAAAAACCTATACAGAGACAATGCAAAGAACCGCTGGCAGACCGAAGGTGGCTGGGAGCGGGAAGAGAAGGGTCTTCAACATGGGATAAAAAGACAGACCCCATGGTAAAGTGGGGCTCCTCATCTGAGACTACTGGTTTGGGAAGCCTTTCCTTTTGGTTTGCTCTGTTGTGCTCTCTAAGCTCAAGTGAAAACATTGCCTGCGGCTAAATCTCAGAGGAGTCAGCAGCTCTAACTCCTTATCACTGTAAGACAAAGAACCTGACCAGACCAGAATCAAAAGGATCAAGGATCATTTTGAGTTCAGGAGTTTGAGACCAAACTGGGCAACACAGAGAGACCCTAATTCACACACACAAAAAAAAAAAAAAAAAAAAAAAAAAAAAAAAAAAAAAGGAGAAAGGGATGCTGGAGCGGTGGCTCAGTGGTTATAGTGATTGCCTGGCATGCACAAGCAGATGAAAAAATAAATAAAGTTGATTTTTTCTTTCTCTCTTAAAAAAAAAAAATTCAAACACTGTTTTTCTCTTTACCAGCTTGTTCTGACCTCCTGGAATTGAAATTACCTCTCCTCTTAATAAAACCCACTTTTTCCTATGTAAACAGGCCTTCTGGCCATTTTCTGTGAGACTCAGATCTTTATGTAAGTTTAGGGAACTGAGATAAATGTAAAATCCAGATGTGATCAATTAAAGATATTGAGCACAGAGAGTTTTTAAAAAGCTGTGTTTAAAGCAAGATGGCAGGGGCTGGAGCAGTGGCTTGGTGGTTACAGCGCTTGCCTGGCATGCCCCAGTACACGGGTTCAAACCCCAGCACCCGAATACACAACTGAGTGTCGGAGCAATGAAAGCCATGTGAAAAACTCAATAAAAACTGATTCTCTCTGTCTCTCTCTCTCACTGCCTTTCCCTGTTTTGTAAATAAATAAATAAATAAATAAATATAAATAAATCAAGATGGTAAAAACTCACCTTTCCAGGGTGGAAGTTGCTCACACTTCCTGACAGTCTAGAGATGGAGGCTAAACCTCTGGAGCAAGACGGAGGTGGCCAGCTGGCGGTGAGTATTTGGAAGGTGGGGATCAGGTATGAGGGGGACTCTGACTGGCATCTCTGGGTAGAAAATTCATAAGGGGATGGAGTTTACAGAAGACAAAAGCTGTTGGGGCCAACTGAGATTTCCTGGGCTTTAGCTAATCCTCGGCTTGGAGACCAACAGCATACCTGCCTGGGCTGTCTGTAGGTGTGCCCTACAGAGCTGAACTCAATGGAAGGGAAGCCAGGGAGAACAGCACCACTCTGAACTGACCCTTCCCCAGGGAAAGCGGATGACAACTCAGGACGGGTCTTGTTTGATGAATTGGCCACCCAAGGAGAAAGAGAGGCAAAAAAAAAAAAAAAAAAAAAAAAGAGAGAGAGAGAGAGAGGGAGAGAGACAGAGAGAGGAAGAGAGAGAGAGAGGAGGGAGGAGGCTCTTTCGGAGAAAGACTGAAAGGGAGGGAGCATCTAGTGAGGGCTTTCAGTAACCATATTAGAAAGGAGCCAAGAGTCAGGTCCTGGAACCAAACCTTGCATCATCTGAAAGATTCTTGTCTACGTGTGACTTCCTCGATTGTGTTCTTTATATTTTCCATGTCTGTTTCCATGGTGACTAGCAGTAAATCAGTAAATCAGTGGCAGTAAAGTACTAAATGCTTTAAAATAAAACGTGCTTGTCTTTGGGGGCAGTAAGGAAGCAGGAGGCTAGGGAGGCTGCAAAGTCACCTTTCCAAGGAGAAGAAAGCAGCTGGGTGGGGCGGGGGCGGGGGGCCAGAGGTGATCTAGACTCTAGACCTGGCCGCAAGCCTGGGGTGGGGAAGCCTTTGGGGAATGTCTTAAAAAAAAAGGGCCCTTCTCATTTTACTTGTCTCTCTATTATGTCATTTATTTCACACCTACTTAGAGATAATATATTATCCTCTATTTGCTTTTGAATAAAAGATTGAAACCACGTCTCCCAAGTTCCTGTATTCCTAAGTGCCTGGTACAGAACAGCCTGGTATGGAACTGGACTTGCATCACATGAGCAAAACATTCTTCTTCCTTTTTTTTTTTAATTTAAAAAGAGTTTTATTGCTATGCACACATGCATAATATATAAATGTATCTTTGTTTAGTTTCTCCTTAGCTCTCTCCTCTTCTTTTCAAAATCATATAATCACATGCAAATAGAAGGCACACACAAATATAGTTTTTGTGAATGTATATTTTATGAAAATATGATTATGCCATTTTTTGGGGGGTGGTGCGGGAAGTAGGGGGGACCAGGGACTGGGCAGAGGCGCTTCTACCACTGAGCTCCATCCCCAGTCCTTTTTATTTTTCGTTTTGAGAGAGAGTCTCGCCAAGTTGCTTGGGGACTCCCTAAGTTGCTGAGGCTGGCTTTGAACTTATGATCCTCCTGCCTCAGTCTCCCGAGTTACTGGGATTACAGGTGTGCACCACCATACCCGGGGGGATTATGCCGTTTTATACGCTTTTCTACCTCTTGCTTTTTTCTCTCAAGAATGCCTCTTGGGGGCTGGAGCAGTAGCTCATCGGTTATGGATGTGAGTTCAAACTCTAGCACCACGTACACAACAAGGTCTTGGAGCAAAGAAAGCCACATGAAAAACTAAATGAAATTGGTTCTTTCTTTCTCTCTCTGTCACTGTCCCTCTCTCTTAAAAAAAAAAAAAAAAAAGAATACCTCTTGGAAGCCAGGCATGGTGGAACATGCCTGTAATTCTGGAGGCCCAGGAGGCTGAGGCAGGAGGATCATAAATTCAAAGCCAGTCTCAGCAACTTAGTGAGGCCCTAAACAACTTAGCAAGATCTTGACAAATAAAAAAGCATATATATATATACATATATATATATGTATATATATATGATTGGGGAAGTGACTCAGTGGTTATGCAACCCTGGATTCAACCCCTGGAAAGCAGCTCCCCCCCAAAAAAGAAACAAAAACCAAAAAACAACTCTTGGAAATCCACCAGGTAGACTTCTATAAGTTATGGCTGTGCTATAATTTATTCAAGGTGTATGTATGTTTTCTGGAAATGATTGTTCACATCTCTTCCCAACCTGGAATTCGGTGACATCATCCTGATAGCTTAAAACTTGGCATGGTGTGAATATTTACACCATAGAAATCTGTAAATGCTAAAAACCAGGCTTTTGCCTTATTTTTTTTTTTTTTTTAAAGAGAGAGGGACAGTGAGAGAGTCAGAGAAAGAGAGAAACAACTTTAGTTTTTCACATGGCCTTGGTTGCTCCAACACTTAGTTGTGTACGTGGTGCTGGGGTTTGAACCCAGGTCCTCGTGCTTGCCAGGCAAGCGCCGAAACCGCTGAGCCACCGCTCCAGCCTTTTTGCCTTATTTTTAACTAGCACACTATTTGGTCCCTGTTAATAATTTTTTTAAAGAGAGAGAATCAGTTTTTATTTATTTTTTTCATCTGGTTCTGGTTTCTCCAACACCCAGTTGTGTATGTGGTGCTGGGGTTCAAATTTGGGTCCTTGCACATGTCAGCAAGCACTCCAACCACTGAGCCACTGCTCCAGCCACTGTTAATAGGTTTTAATAATTTGTTTCTACTTTTTTTTCCTCTCCAGGGTTGGGGATATATACTGATATACATATATATACATATACACACATATGTATTTATTAGTGTTTGCATTTCTACGGAATATAAGAAAGGGATTGACTGGTCAAAGAGGTACCTATTTCCAGTTTCTAAAGATGTTGCCAGATTACAAAGGCTTGTAGGAATTTCCATTTCTACCAGCAATGTTAAAACTGTTTCCCCCGCATCCCTGCCAGCAATGGAAATTACCCTCATTTAAATTTTTTCTGGTTTGAAAGGTATAAAATAATAACTGATATTTTAATTTGCATTTCTCTGAATACTAATAATTTTTTTCCTATGCATGTTGATCACTAAATATGCACTTTTGTGAGGTGATTTTGATAGCCTTTGCCCATTTTTCTATTGGGTTATTTATTTCCCAATTGTCTACTCATAAAACCTTTTTGTTTATTGTTGTTTTTAATTATCCATCTCTCCTATACAAATCTATTATTTGTCTATAGACTTTATTTATCTTTTGGCATGCAAGTTTTTTTTTAAATTGTTACTAGGTTAAAATATGTCTATATTTTCTTTTATAGCTCCTGGATTTCCAATCTTGGTTTATAAAGCACCCCTCCCTGCTTCTATATTGAACATGAAACCTCCTAAGTTTTCAAGATTGTTATTGTTCTATTTTTTTACATTTGTATTTAATCTATATGGTTATATATGTGTCTGAAGTATAAAATAGGAGTCCAGTGTTATTTTCTTCCAGATGGAAGTTGTCTTGGCACCATTTATTAAATAATCCATTTTTTTCATGGAATTGAAATACCAACTATGTTGTATAGTAAATTCTCAAAAATATACTCAGTCTATTTCTGAGTCCTCTATTTTATTCCACTGATCCACTTATCTTTTCCCATGTCAATACCAAATTGATTTAATTACAGTGGTTTTATAGTATAGTCTGATATCTGGAAAGACAAGTCTCGCCTTTTATTTTTCTTTTTCACATTTTTATTTGCCACTCTAAACATCTATTCTTCTATATAACTTTAAGATCCTTTATCCAATTTTCCTTCAAATAAAAACTTTCTTGTTGCTCAATTAGGATTGTGCATCAAATGTGTACATTAATTTTGGAGAAATTGACATTTTTATCAATGTTCTTTTATTCTTTCCAAAGATATTTACTGAGACCCTATTTTTGACAAGCTCTGAGGATATAGGAATGAAGAAGACAGACATGGTCCAGTCCCTATTTTTTTTTTTTTTAAAGAGAGGAACAGTGAGAGAAGGAAAGAGAGAAACAATTTTTATTTAGTTTTTCATGTGACTTTCATGGCTCTGAGACACCGTTGTGTACGTGGTGCTGGGGTTCAAACCCTTGTACTCGTGCATGCTGGGCAAGCACCATAACCGCCAAGCCACCACTCCAGCCCAGTCCCTTTCCTCTTTGAATCCAACTCATTTTGTTTATAATTTGTAAATAAATGGTCCAGCCGTCCCACTTTTGGTTACATATTTAACAGAAATGAGTACTAATGTCCACCACGAGACATGTACAAGAATATTCATAGAAACTTGTCTATTTATAATAGACAAAAACGGTAATACAAATATCCCAACGGGAAAATGGATAAGTAAATTGTGGTATATTTATTCCATGGGATATCACACAACAAGGAAAAACAATGAACTGTTAATACAAGAACAGACGAACCTTACAGATACATTGAGCATAAGAAGGTGGATGCAAGTGATTCCCCTTGCGTGAGGTTCCAAATCAGGTAAATTTTAGAGTACAACAACATAGATAGGGTAGAGTAGTTGGTACTTTTAGTGGGGCAGATGCATATTTGACTGTGAGAGGATATAAGAGAAACTTCTGGGGTGGCCCTGTAATCACTAACTTCACTGTTGACCTGGCTAGTAGATTACATTCCTCCAGTCCTACATTTAGTGATTTAGTGACCTTTCTTTCTTTCTTTCTTTTAGAAAGGACAGTGAGAGAAAGAGAGAGAGAGAGAGACAGACAGACAGACAGAGACAATCAATTTTTATTGAGTTTTTCACATGGCTTTCATTGCTCTGACACTCAGCTGTGTACGTGGGTGCTGGAGTCCGAACCCATGTACTTGCGCATGCTGGGCAAGTGCTGCAACCATCCAGCCCCCATTCCAGCCCTGGGACCATTTTTTTTACTGTTAGAAAGCTATACTTCATCCCAAACAAAGAAGAATAAGAGGGAAATCTATCCTCACAAAACTGCCTCCACCCTCTTCGGGGTGCCAAGGATGAGCAGCCACCTGTGGGTTTCTGCCTTCTGCCTTCTCCATCTCTGAAAAACTGAGTTTTCTAGTGCTTTCTAGGCCAGGATTTTGCCTTTTGCAATCTTGAAGCTGCAGCAGCTTCTGATCAGGTCGTGGTTTTCCAGTCCTCCCACTATAAAAAAAATCATTAAAAAAAAATCTCCTGATGGACTACTGTATAGTCTTCTGGAGAAGCAACAGACCTGCACCAGCCAGCTCAGACTCCCTCTCCCCAACTGGTCAATAAGAAACCCTGGGTTTTTGTGCCTTACCCCCAAAAGAGTTATAAAGTTCAGTAAGTGCCTGGAAAGCAGGCAAGACTCTGCCGTACAATCTGGATCACCCATTACCAATTTGCTTTGCTCACCCACCGTAGTGGCTGGGCCTTATGCTTCCTAGGGGAAAATGAGCAGTTTGAATGCCTGCCCCCTCCTTCTTCCTTCTCCCATCTCATCCACTCTCCTCCCTTTGTTCTCCATCAATGTGTTCCCTAATGTGGGGGCGCATGTATTTGTGACTCTTTGGGGAGAAAACTTGGAGCCAAACTTGGGGCCTCCCATGTAACCCCGAGATTGTAAGCATGGGATGTAGCCTGCAGCAGTTACAAAAGGCAGATTACCATGTGGCGCTGCTGAGTTGCAGTTATTTCATGCCATTTTGTTTTTCCGCTCTCTAGGGTAGTGACTCACTGCTTTCCAGTTCAAAGTGAGGACACGTCCCACGGTGTTGACTGCCTGATGCTCCTGGAGGACATTCCTAACCCACCACTCACCAAGTTATTAGAAATCTAACTCTAAAATCACTAATCCCCAAATAGCCTCTATTCTCTCAACTGCTGGCTTCCTTGCTTTGATTTTATGCACAGTAGTTCTCAACTCAAGGCCAAAAATTCTACCCCATGCCGAGCCACTTTCAAAGGAGAACCGATATGCTAAGACTGGAGGGGGATTTGAATAGCGGCTAATTGTCAGTTTGTCTAGTGAAAAAGGCTTCCTCTCTCTCCTGAGCAGGCTGGTTATTTGTTAAAATTTGCTGGGGTTTTAGAGCACCTCGCTGTTAGGGGCAGCTCAAACTCAGCAGTTTTAATTATTAATCAGGTCAAAGGCTGATGACAATTTTTCTTCTCTTCAGGGAAGGGTCTTGAGAGTTCACAGGAGGGGCTGGCCCAGGCCCTTGTCCTGTGATGGGTGGAAAGGAGGGAAGGAGTTGAAAGATTCAAGCCAGACCAGTCCCGAGTTCTTCATGGTCCCTGGCCCTAGACAGACTGTTGGAAAGTGGCTTAATCAGCCTGCGGGTTCAATTTAAATGAATGTAGGTCTTTATTCTTTCCAAGGGGCTGTGGCTTTCTAAATCGAGCAAATTTCAGACTTGACAACACACATATCCTCTTGTACCCTTGCAAACTGCAGTGCAGGAAAGGTGGCAGACTCTTCAAACGTGTCCATCCAGCCTATCAGCTCATTTGGGGTAGATGGCTGAAGGGCTCCTCTTTGCATAAGCTCCCTTTGGAAAAGGCACAAGACCTTTTCCTGTTTGGATTTTGTAAGTCTCCAAATATGCTGACTCTCATGTTTGCCCTGCCTCCCACACTTCTTTCCTGATCCCTAGGGGTCTCCCTTCTCTTTTTGGCCTGAGACCCCAGCTTGACAAAATCCAGAAAGGTCTCTTTTCCATCTGCCTATTTGTCAGCCATTCTAAACGATTCCAGCAGGCGCTGCTTCCCACCCTTGTTGCTAGGCAGATTCCCTTGTTGCTAGGCCACCACTGCTTCTTCCCAGCCTCAAAAAGAGGTACAAATTTCCAGTGACCCACTCAACCGTCCACCCACCCACTCACACAACAATAAACCAAATAGGTCCTAAACACCCACTGTCTGTGAAAACCTGTGCCCGGCATAGAGCACTTTCAAACATGGGAAAAAAGCAGCAAATCTAGGGTGTCGGATACAGAGGTGGCCAGGCGTTATGGGGGTGATGAGCAGGCCATCTCCTGGGAGGTTTCTCCTGGAACAGCCATTAACTTGGAGAATTTTCTCTGGCCTGAGATCTGACCCTCAGCCATATGGGCTCAGAAAATTCATTTTATGTGCAACCAGAAACAGCTCCTTATCCTAGTGGTGAAAGAGTATTAATCAAGCTTGAAAGACTGAATTTGATAATTTATATATACATATATTTTTTAAAGAGATAGGAAGAGAGGGGGAAAGAGAGAGGGAGGGAATCAACTTTTTTTTACCTTTTCATCTGGCCTTTGTTTCTCCGACAGTTGTGTATGTGGTGCTCAGGTTTGAACCTAGGTCCTTGTGCATGCCAGGCAAGCTCTCCAACTTCTGAACCACAGCTCCAGACCTGAATTTGATAATTTGAAATAAGACGTTTATCTAGGTCACATGGATCTAAAATAATTCAGCAGAAATAATGCTTGTACTATAGAGGCAGAATTTTCTGGAAACGATGTCACTGAAGGATATTGGAGGGTTAGTGTGGGACACCAGTTTGCATAAGAAAGGGAGAGTATCTCTATATCCGTACCTATATCTAATATTCTTACTGTGTGCCAGGCAAAATATTAGATGATTTGTTGCTGTCATTTAATTAATTCCTCACATCAACCATGAGAGGGAGTTATAAAACACTAAACCCCACTTTACAGAAATGAAAAACAAAACAAACCCCTGCCCAAACAGTATAAGCTAAATGACTTAACTGAGCCCATTCAGCTAACAGGTGATAGAACTAGAATTTGAATCCAAAGCCCATAGTTGGGCTAACAGGTCTCAGCTACTTGGCAATGGTAAGATGACCCATTAGGTTGGAGGCAAGTTGGATAATAGATAATGGGATGCTAATGTATCATCCAAAGGAGAATTTCCTACAAACAATGGGACATGTGAAAATGGAACTTGGCTGAGCCTGGATCTAGACATAGAAACTGAAGACATCACCTAATATATGCCTCACTTCTCCTAGGAGTGCTTTGAGAAAAGGGCTTCTGTGTTCTTGTTCATAGTGAGCACGATGGCCAGGCCTGGGGGCTCTGAGAGAAATCCTCCTGGGGTAATGACTTCACCACCATCTTGCCAGGCAGCCATCAACCTAAGAAATCCAATACCCAAGCAGACCAAGAGACCTAGATCTTGACTTTAGGGAAAGATAGAAGCAGTCTAGGGGAGAAGGTGGCTTGTTTACAGATGGACCAGGGTCCCTGAACTCTGTGGAGCTTGTGTAAGAAGATTGACAGAGGACTGCCTCCCTCATCCAGATGCCTGGTGAGGACCACCAGTTAGAGAACATAGCAGATACACAGCACAGTCCATATCCAGGAGCTGGAACCAGACAGGGGCCTGAGTGGCAGGTTCTGAAAGCCACAAAAGGAATTGTTTCCATGCCTACCCAAATGAGCTATCAGCTAGGTGGACACATTTGAAGACACTGCCACCTTTCTGGCACTCCAATTTGCAAGAGTACAACAGGATACCCTTTCACATGTGTTGTCAAGTCTGAAATTTGTTCAACTCAGAAAGCCATGATAGCAATGGGGTTAAACTCTTATTTCAGGATAAAGAGTATGCATGTTTGGTTGGTGTTTATGCCCTAAAGAGTTGAGGAAAGTAAGGACCAAGAAGGGCTGGGAGTCCAAAAGCCCTATTTGTGCTCTTTCCCTCCCTCCCTTTCCCCTTATACTCTTATTCCTGCAACAAAGTTTTTGGGACTGGACATGAGTTATTCTGGGGAAGGAATCTACGCTCTGTAAGTTGTCTGTTTCTCTGTTTTTGTAATTTATGTTTTTGGCCTTCTCCCCAGTTTTCTAGTGCTTTTTGAACAATCTCAGCCTTGTCTGGATGCCGGAGATTTGCCCACATTCAGTCCAAGACAGCCTAGGGGTTCTAGGGCCCCTGGAAATTTAGCATGGTGGGGCCAGCAGCTGTCTCAGTTAGATTTGAGGAAACAGCTGGTGGAGCCAGGGCAGAAAGAGGTGAAATCTTGAGAGAGGAAGAGATTGAGAAAGAGAGAGATGGGAGCAGCTGCAGTTGCTAAGCTCTTCCAGCCTGGGCTCTTCCATCACAGAGGCTCCAGCTCTCCCACCCTGGCTTCACTCAAAAAGAAACAAGTTAAAGTGATGCCCCAGGGACTATAAACAGTGGGTAGGGATAGTACTAGAAGGGGAATCAGAGCTGGAGGTCTTGGAGGCCTGGTGGTGTTTACCTGCAAAGCTTAACAGCACCTGGGGTGTGTTTGGATGGGGGGATTACACCCCAGCCCTTAGACCCTGAGTGTTTGGGGCTGAGATCCAATCAGGGTACATGGCATTCAATTGAAATAACAGAGAATGGGAGGAATTTGGGCCTCTTCTGTTAGTTTAGTAAATTGAGAGTCTCTCAGAGCTTTGTGCTAGGCTCTGGTGTGGCCTGATTTAAGAGGCCCACCTCTTAAATCTCTACCTCCCTTGCTCTACCTCCTTTACCTCTACCTCCCTTGCTCTACCACCTCTACCTCCCTTGCTGAGGTGAGCAATGATTTCTTTTTCTTTTTCCACTTAAAAACTTGGAATTATATAATAACCAGGGAAAGGCAATAATTGACTTATTGCTAGTTGGCCCTTTGGAGGGAATGGCTGAGATTGGGAAGGTATCAGAGTTGCTCAAAAGGATTTTGGGGGTACCAGCTCTTAATCCATTCATATTTTGCAGACTCAGGCTTGGTTCCTAGGCAGTGGGCAGCAGTGATTAAATTGAAATCTTGATTCTCTTGGTAACTTGATGGCTTAGTTTAGGCCTCAGGTTGCTGTTCCATGAACTGCCTTGAAATTTAATCACCCAAATTTATTTCCTAGAGTGTTTTTCATCGTCTCCTCCTCTAGGCCCATTAGTCACCATCCTGTGACCTGACAGAGTGATTATTAAAGACCCTGGTGGTTCCCTCTCACTAGATTTAGGGGTGTTGGTAACTCTGGAGGCAAGTTCTAACTTGAGTCACAGTTGGGTGGATTTTCCCTCAATTGGTTGGTTGTGAATCTTCCCTTAGGGCCTCCTGGAGGCCTGGGAGGATAACACTTGAGTACCTCCTGTTCTTTCATCAAAATTAGGCAGGTGGTTACTGGGTTCTTCTAGGGCTGTTGCTCTCAAGCTGGGGATTATATTGTCCTTTGCCCTTGGGTACATCATGGACATCTCCCAGCTTCAATTTCCCTTTTGGCAAAATGAAGATAATACACATTTTTTTAAAAAATGGGGAGGAGGGTTGGGCAGAGCTCAGCACATCAGCAGGAAACAAATGTCAGCTCCCTTCTCTTCCAGCTGGGACAAGACCCACGCCTTTCTTTTGGGACCTTGGAAAAGAAATTTTGTTAGTCTGATTTGGAAGCATTCTTATACAAATTTATTTCAAGAGTAGTGTCATTAATGAAATGTTTAGCTGTCTCCCCCTTTCAACCCAGTCCTTCTCTGAAGTATGAGTTGCAGAGCTACATGGTTATAGGTGTCAGGAAGGTAATAAAAACAGTGAAGTTGAAGATTCTGATGGGTTGTTCATGTTTTGGGAGCCCTCCCCCTGAAGACTAGATACATTCCTAGTGTGTGCTAGGTTGGCCTCTGGAGGTAACTACACAGTTCTGCTTCCCTCCTGCAGATATGTTGGACCAGTTAAAGGTTATTCTGTAGAAACCTCAACCAACAAGTCAAAAGATGAGTTTCCTGGTCTTAATAGATAATTTTTATTGGTTTTGCAATAAACGTATGAAATAGAAACAATAGCAATAAACTAACTCAACAAGAAATCGAAAGGCACAGGCCCCCAAAGCCCTTCCCACCTCTTCTTAATGAGTCTCTAATTTATAGACCAACTGGCAAGCTCACTTTTCTTTTTCCAAGCTTTGCAAACTTTTCCATCTTGGAGGTCTGGGTGTAGGGAGAAGGCGGGGGTTAGTTTTGTGCTCATTTCCACATAGTGGCTATAATAAAAGCTGGGACGTAGTTGTGCTACATAGGAAGAGATGGCACTGCCTTGGGACTTGGGGGTTGAACTTAGATCCGTTTCCTCTGGCCTTGAGGGTCTTCCGCCTTTAATTTCATATTTATCATCAGAGAACAGAAAGAGAAAGTGATCAGGATTAAAACTCATGCTGAAATTGCAAAAAGCCACATTTTACCTTTTGGAGAGTAGAGTGACCAGGGGATGGGCTCAAAAAAGGATCTAGGCCCTCAGGCAGGGGTTTTCACCTTTGGAAACTACCTCTGGAACATGTAGAATATATTTAGTCCATAGTGTTGGGACTCTTCCCAGGACCCAAATAAGCATGCCAGATAGCACCAAGGGAAAGGAGTTGATCTTGGTGGTTTGCAGGCACTGATGAGACCTCCTTGCTGCTGTTCTCAGGGGCAACTCAAGCAAGAGGGAGGCCCTGGGCCCCTGCCAGCTGGGTTTACTTGGCTGGGTTACTGGCAATGTCATATGAATGATAGCTAAAGTCAGGGGTGTTCAGTGCTACATCTGAACATTTCCCTGGAGGCCTACAGCCCAGAGAACAGGTTATCTGTGTTCCTGATCACGCCTCAAGGAAAGTGCAGGCCTCAACAGGGAGAGAGAAACAAGACCAAATAAGGCTTTCATGCCCAGCCCTTTGGGGATTGAATGGCCCAGGGTCTGGATGGGTGGCAAAGAAGTTGGCTGCCTAGGGCAAGAGGGCACAGAGGAATTTCATTTGGTATGTTGATGTTCACCTCCCTGTGGTCAGCTCATCACTCTAGTACTCCCCAATACTGGCCTCTTCCTGCCATGCTTCTGTGAGGGTGGGGCTGTGGGGTAACCTCTTCTAGGAATTCACAGCAGTGCCTCAGCTCTCCACTGCTCTCCTCCCTCTCACCCCATTTCCCCCTCCTCAGTGGAACTGGGGGAAAGACCGCTGACTTTGCAACCCGCAGCCCCTGCAAGTCCCCATCTGTGGCATGCTGTTATGCTTCGAGGACACAGGACTGTGAACTCGAAATTGTCTCGCCTTTGTCACCTCCTGGCAGGTCTTTAGAGCTCAGGGAAACAGTGGAGCGGTACAAATCACAGCAGCGTGGTAAAGCCCCCCTTACTCCTGATGGGCTGCCTGACTCATATCCGTTTCCTTGGCAAAAAATAAGTTTTTGTTATTGCTGGCTTGGCAGAAGCACGGAAGAGCGCGTGAGGATCTACTGCCCCATGCATCACTGGCCAAATTGCCTGAGAAATCCCAGCTCTAGAACTTTTCATCGTTGGCTGTGATGTACGGAGCAGAATGGCAGCTCCATTTCCCTCGCACAGGGCTCAGCGACGCTGGCACTTAGCAGACCTGCTCTGCTTGCAACTCCCTGCAAATGTGGCCTCTTCTTTCCTTTCCCCTCCTCTTGGCCCTCATCATCCCTCACCCTTCATCTTTCCCATCCCCCTGTCTGCTCATCAACCCCCTCCCTGCCTCTACCCAACAGAGCCATAGCTGGAGAATCAGGAGGAGGCCCACAATGTCATTTCCCGTCACTCTGCAGACGATTCCATGCTAATGTTCTTTTAATGCTGTGATGCTGCACTAATTAATAAGCATCCTGCACAGAGGCCTCGCCTCGCCTCTCCTCCCCTCTCCTCCTCTTCCTTCCCTGCCCCTCCCCACCAGCCCTGGAGAAGGCCTCCTAACATCCTGGCATCTGGCAGCAGAGAAAGGATTTCACTCCTCTACCTGGGCTGCCTGATATTGCTATGAGAGATAACTGTATACGAACCAATAATCTAGCCTGACAATCCAATTTACTGACCAATAGCGCACAATCCACCATGTCATCGGCTGTGGGGAGGCCCATAAATTAGTTCCTAGTAATTTATTCTGATCAATAGAATGGGCAAAGTCACTTGTCTCTTTAATCAAAGGCCCTCTCAGAGATGTCAGTGCAGGCAGCTGCGTGGGAGGGAGCAGGGCTCTGAGATTGAGGAGGTGGGGGGGCTCAGCATCGCACCCCATGCCTGGTCTTCCAGAACCCAGTAGAAGCCTCCCCCCAGTGTCAAAGGTGTGGGAGGTACCCTTGGGTCCAGGTTGCCTATGCTTCCCGTGGTCATCCCAAGCACAAAACATTGGCCTTCAAATGAATGAAGGGCAGAGGTGGCTAGGACGATGGTTAACAAGAGAGAGACTCAAGGGAATATTGTGCTGGACTCCAAGGACATCTTATTTCTTCTGAATGTTCATAATCTTCCTCCTCCCCAGGTCACATGGGCCCCACTAGCCCTTGCACTGGTGCTTCTGAAAGGAGAAGGTTCCCATGCGGGAGATTAGAATATGCCCCCCCCACGCCAGTGGGCTCTTTGGCAGATTTGGAGATGGCTATTCAGAGTGGTTGCAGGATGCAGAAATAGTTCTGAAACCATCCTTTTCTGGGGCATTTACATCTGTAGAGGGAAATCTATGTACACAGGGGCCCCCTTTATCTACTTATCTAGCTCTAGAAAAGATCATGTTGACACCCTTGCCCAGAGATTGTTTCTGGGTATCACACATCCTTCTGAGGGCTATTACCTGAGAGGCTTTACCTGAATAATAGGATCATGACTTTTGTTTCCTGCCTCCAGGTGCTCCAATCCCCAATCTCTTTCTATGTGGTACAAAAACTTCAGTCATGGGGCTGGAGCTGTGGCTCGGCGGTTACAGCGCTTGTCCGGCATGCGTGGGTACGCAAGTTTGAACCCCAGCACCACATATACAATGAAGTCTTCGAGCAACGAAGGCCACATGAAAGGCTGAATAAAATTGACCCTCTCTTTCTCTCTCACTGTCCCTCTCTTTTTAAAAAAACAAAAAACATATCCTCAGTCCTAAAAAAAAAAAAAAACTTCAGTCATTTGGCTCTTCTGTGAGTTTCATATCTGGTTCTTGTGTGCTTGCATGTAATACATTTTTATGCCTTTTTTCCTGTTAATTTGTCTATTGTCAGTTTATTTTATACACTAAAATATCAAATCTTCAGAGGTGGGGGAAGGAAAATTTTCTTTGCCCCTACCCTAAGTTGGTGGATAAGAGCCAAATTGCCTGGCTTTGAAAGTGACCTCTGCCACTTCCCTGCTATGAGGGCTGTGACTCAGTTTCCTCATTTCTAAAGTGAGACTAAAAATAGTACATACCTCATCTGGTTAGTAAAAGGATTTAGTAAATTAATTACATGATATGTAATAGACTCATATAAAATTAAATTAATAAATGAACATACATCACACTTAGAACAGCACTTGTCACATAGTAAGGCTGTATTGAATGTTTGTTAACATAAACAGGGGCTGGAGCAGTGGCTCAGCAGTTATGGTGCTTGTCTGGCATGTGCAAGGACATGGGTTTGAACCCCAGCACCACATATACAATGAATTGTGGGAGTAATGAGAGCCACATGAAAAACTAAAAAAAAATTTATTCTCTCTTTTTCTGTTTCTCCCTCTCTCTTTAAAAAAAATACACAGAAAAATGTTGGAAAGGAAAAATGTTGATGGATTTGCTCTGAAGATGTGCCAAAACCTTGAGATGCTCTGCTTCCTGAAAACTTGCTGTTTCTCGACCACCTTCACCTCTTATCCTCCTCATCCAAAATAAACAGACAAAGGAACAATCAGTGGATGCTGTCTCTTTGAAATGACAGAGAAACTCCAAAGGCTTCTTGTGCAAGGTTGTTTCCCCTCTTCTGGGCTCTCCAGCAGAGCCAGTGCATTGGCTTTGGGGAAAGAGATCAAATGTGCTTTAGAGAAAAGGCGCCTGTTGTCAGAGAGTAGGGAGGGAAAGGGTGTCTGTGGCATGTGCTGACCGCAGTGACTGCTGAGGGAGACAAGGCTCTCGGATATGAGCAGGACAGAGGAAGACAGAGAGCAGGGCAACGTAAAGAGCAATGGCGCAAAGGTCTGTCTTCTTGGGTTCCTTTCCCAGTTCTGTCACTCACTGACTGTGGGACTTTAGCCAAGTCACTTCAGGTCTCTGACTCTGACTCTGTGTATTTGAGACAGGAAGGGGTTGGACAAAATGACCTCTGGAGTCCCTGGCTCTGACACTCTGACATTCTGCATGAGTTGGTGTGACTTTTCTCTGAGCCTCCTCAACTAATGCTTCCCCCACAATAATCATCCAAACCCTCTGAAACCAAGCACCGGAGGGACAGAGAAACCTGTAACAACTCAGCAATATTAGAGTCACTAAGAGGAACATATGTCATTCATGGAACAGGGGTGGGGATGGGAACTAGCTCACTTGGGATAGGAATTCCTAGGCTAATTACTTGCACTGTGACTAGGTTCCCAGATGTGAAAAGGGCCATAGCTTCTGTTCTGTCAAGGTCAAGGCCAGAACTTCTGATTTCAGGGAACCTCTGGATGCCTTTTAACTCATTCCTTCAGCCCTTAGGGTTGGGAAGCCCATGCTAAAGGCACAGACTCATTGAGGCACAGAGAGGAAACTAAGCCAAAAATCTCTCCTGAGATTCCAAGCTCCAGTGATTGTCCTTGGATCCTGTCCTGGCCTCCTGTCCCCCTATAACTGAGCCGTGGTATGTCCATTAGAGGTGAGCTGGAGGGCTGGGGTACACTGGTCATCAGTGTGATAGGGCCAGGTTGGAGGCCTGAGGCCAGCCCAGGTTGGCTGCATGGCAGGTGGACACAGTTTCTGGTGAGCAGGAATCTGGCACCCTCTGCTGACCCCGCGGCGGGAGACAGCTGGTCAACCAGGCTAGGGCTGCAGCCATGGGGAGGGGGAAGGGTGGGGTCCCTGCACCAAGCAGCAGCTTACCAGTCAAAAGAGCAGTTTCCCTCTCAGAATAGATCATTTTTATTGGTTTTGCAATAAGCTTATGAGACAGGAACAATCGCAATAAACAAACCGAACAAGAAATCGAAAAGATGGGCCCCGAAAGCTGTTACTAAGCCCTTCTCACCTTCTCTTAATGAGTCTCTAATTTATAAGAAACTCATCAGCCCAGCACCTCCAGGGTTCTCTGGCTTCAGGCTGGGAACCCATGGCCTCTGTCCTGTGTGTGGTCTGGCATCTCTAGGTGCCTGAGACCTGGCTCCAGAGGTGGCAGAGTGCTTGACCCAGCAGGAAGGGAAGACTAGCTGGGAAGTTCTAGAACAGCTACATCTGTGTGCCCTCTCCAGATCATTTCAGGATGAATGGCATTGCATCTGGAGGGCCCATACCCCTCAGATTTCTGTCCCAAACTTCTCCCCAGCCCTAGGTTGCTGATGGAAACACAGAAACCAAGTTTCTTTAGATTTCCAGTTTAGGGCTTGGTTTGGGAGGCTGGAATAGTTGGGGGCTTCCAACCCCTCACATTGCATGCTCTTTCGATAGGATTAAGTCCCTTCTCATGGCGAAGCCTTTCCTTTCCTTAAGGTTAGAGGCTTAACTAGGGCAGAGCCATGTCTCCCTCTTTTCCCTGGGGTAAAGGTTGTGTGGAGGGCCCAGTGTTCTGCATCAGGCTGGGCCTACATGAGCCTAGGCCTGGGTCTCTTCCTTTGGGCTGCGCATCCCTGAAGAAGGCTGCATCTCCTCCTTTAGCCTTCAGTCCCCTGGGTCAGGCAGTGTCCTTGCATCAGGTTGCAGCTGTAGGAGAGCAAGGCAACATTGCTACCACAGGCTGGCATTCCCTTAAGCAGTTATTTTTTTCAGGTCCTTTTGTCATCAAATGACCCTGAAGCCTTTTCCCAAGGCAGCTCCTGTCCTACCACCTGTCCCTGCAGGAGGTCCATGCCACCTTCCTGTGTCTTTTCAGGCAGCTGAGCACGGGGCAAGGCATTCAGGGATCAGATCCACTGTCCTGGTCAGCACGGTCAGAGCTTCTGTGTAGGCAACTGAGTGCTTCTTGTGATGCCTGCAGTCCTTGCGGGTGGCCACAAGATGTCAGAGCAAGGCCGTAGAAATGGCTTCTGTCTTGGGCCTGAGCTCAAAAGGAAGGAAACCAAACAGCAGTTGATAAGGGGGGACTGGCACTTGGCAGCCTCTTCTCCCTCTGTCACTTCCTCAGACTGGAGATAATGCTCCATCTCTCTGCTCTGCCCCCAATTCTTTGCTCCTTGAAAAGTGGATTCTGAGGTTCCCTGACACCTGCTATGGGAAGGATGGGGAGCAGCTCTCTCTTGTGGGCACCCTTGATGGGAAGAGCTGTGTGTGTGTGTGTGTGTGTGTGTGTGTGTGTGTGTGTGTGTGTGTTTCAGGTCACCATAGGGTGGGTACTCAAAGCTGGGGGTTGTTTGCTCTTGTGTTGGTTGTGTGACCTGCAATAGACAGAATTTTGTCTGCACAAATAGAAATTCAGTCTGGGAAGGGACCTTAGAAATGCCCCAGTCCAATCTCTGGTTTTATAGATGAGGAAATAGAGACCCTCAGAAAGGAAGTGGCTTGCAAGTTTGTGGTTGAGCCAGCCGTCCCTGGAATGCATGACTCCTGCTTCCAGCCCAGCGTGGGTGCTCCTGTCCAGGTGTCACCAGCACTGCACATAAGGTGTATTCCTGTCTTAGTGATTTACTCCCAATGAGTCTTGGAAAGTTCTCCAACTGGCCATTAGCCAGCAAGGTTCTGAACAGAATCAGAAAGAAATGAGAAGAAGGGAGGGAATGGAAAAGAAGAAAGGAAAGGCAGGGACCTGTGTATATGTGTGTGCATGTGCACCTTGATGTCTCACCGTGGCAGATGTGGACACCACTGTCTTGGTTTGTCTGTACCTCAGTGCACAGGCATTCCGGGGGTAGAGCCCCTGATATTGTGTGTGGACTTGAGTTTGTTAAGTATGTATACGTGTGCATCCTGTGAGTGACCTCACAGAACCAAGGCCTCTCTGTGGAGATGTTAGTGCTTCAGGTAGGCAGTGTGGGAGTGAGGGGGCGTTATTAGTGACTCTGGAGTGAGCATCAGTCAGGGGCCTTGTAAGTGATGGGGTGGGTGTCAGTGAGTGTGAAAGAGGGGCAGACCCCTCTTCCCACCTCTTTGTCTTCTACCAGACTGTCTCCCCATGGCCCCTAGGGTTTCTGTGTCCCTGCCCCAGCAGCAGCAAAATCCTTTATCGGTTGAGGCAGCAGCCCCCGTGTCGGGATTTCAAGGTTCCTGTCGCTTCCATCCATCTTCCGGGGCCTCCTGGTATTAGCATTGATCTACAGGGGAAATGGAGAGCGCGACTGGGTTATTACGCACCCGCCCGCCTTCCCTGGGCCGTGATTGAGTGCACACAGAGAATTTTTGAAACATGGCCACCCTAACTTATTCTGTCTTCCTGCCAATAGCGTGGCATGAGTCCAAATTACGGGTCGATACCAGCTGATCTTTTTATGTTAAACTGTGATGAAGTTGCTTCTGTGTGGAGATGGGATTGGGCCTTGGGTGCTGGTTTAATGGAGAACTTTTGGGATGGGAAAGAGGGAATCAGGGAGTGGACATGGGGAGTGGTCAGCAGGAAAACTGTCTGGAGGAGGCCGAGGGCAGGCTAGGCTCCTGGCTGGGAGTGCACACACTCCCTGCAGGGAGCTGGAGCTAGCTGCATGGGTTTCTGGGCTCCCTGTTCCTGTCTGTTTTTGTCCCTGGTGACCCTCTCTGCACTAGGGACCCTCCAGGGGCCCCCTATCAGACCTTTTCATGGGTCAGCCAGTCTGCCCCTCATGTCTGCCCCTCCCTGATCCCTTCCAAGGATAGAATTCCATTTCCCTCCAACCCCTTCCACCCTTCTCCCCCACCACCCTCTACACACCTGCACCATCAAACGGGTTTGTCTTTAACCTCCAAACAGGGAACTTTAATTAAAGAGACAGTGACCCCTTTTATGAGTTTGGTCGAGTTGGGTTTCAGGGCCCTTGTCACTAGCGGCTCACATAACGCTAACAAAAGCTTGCAGGCCCCAAGAGGAGCCGGTCTCCCTCATAGACATTGTGGTGGGGCACAGGGTGGGGATGGGGGAGCATGGGAAGGGGGAGGCATACTGGGGTCAGTAGACCCAGTGACCACATTGATGAGGTTGGAGGTTGGGGGTGGGGCAGGCAAACAGCCTGGGGAGGGGGGGACTGACTCTGCCAGTACCTTTGGTGAATGACCTCACCCATAGGACAGCCATGTGGACCCTAGCAGTGTGGTGGCTGCTCCTTTTGTGAAATGACCGGGCTCCCAACAGGGCCTCATGCCTATGTCCAGGGTTTCAATCCTGTGTGCCTGTTGGCTTACATTATCAATCTAGAAGTAATTTCCAGGAGGAATGGACTGACTTAGAACTCACTGTAAGGACAGTCAATATTTTTTTACTCACATATTTAAAAGAAAAGAGATTTTACGATAAAACATAATTGCTAATAACTATAATAACACCTCTCAATACATGGTACAAAATTCTATCCTGTATCTGGAGGTGCAAAGGCTACATGATCCACACACTGCTTGGAAGGGAGCTACCCTCCCTGTGCAAGAGCCAAAATTCAGATCTTCTTGCTCTCCAACTCCCACCCCCATCTCTCTTAAAGACTCCAAATGCAGGCCACTATTGGGCTAGTGTTATGAGTTTGAAGGGCCCTTATCTTACGTTTAATCAACTCTTAACTGTTGATTTTTAACCAAGGGCTTCTTTGGGCCCTGTAAGGGATGTTTGCTTGCCCTTTGATCTGGTTCTTTGATATCCTTTGTGAATTCTTTACATTGGAGAGGGCTGCTCAATCTGCCACATTTATTCATTTAACAAACATGGGTGGCTGTTAAAAGGAGCCTATGCTTAATTGATTATTTCCGTAAGGGTGGGTTTTTCTAAAGTAGAGTGTATATACTCTCATTAACTAGAAGCTGATAAATTGTCAGTTACCTGCACTGGGAATTAGTCACCTAAATGATAATCCAGCATTGCTCTGATTGGAACCTAGGGTTAAGTCCAAACTAGTAAATTTGTAGAGGCAAAACTCAGGGCCAAAATTGAATGAAGAAGATTCTCAGCAGCTGTCAGCCGCTACCACGGCTGCTACTACGGCTGCTACCACTCCTAGATCCTTAACTTCTTCTGGTGACACATGCACTTGCCAGAGAGGGACATTTAGGTGTGATATGAGGATGGCTGTGATAAATCAAATGACCCACACATGATGGGGAGTATGCAGACCAATACGCGTGATGTCATCACATCCTGGGGCTACGCATTTCCACAAGTGGGTCTTGCCCTCTGCATGCAGGGTGTCACCTCCTCATGTGAGTGGTTTGTCTATGTGTGTGCCTGGGAGTGCATACACCCACAGAGAGAGGTCACAGCCCTTTTCCTGCTCTCTGGGGGAGGGATCCGGAGGCCAAAGGGGTTGGGAGTAATTGGTTTTGGCGTTTCCTACCTCCGCTGCCTGGGAAGCTTTCTCTGTTTCATCTTCAGCCTGATCAATCCCTAGTCATGTGCCTTTCCACATGGACGCCCCCAACCCCCCAACTCACTGTGCTCTCGGAAACTTTGTTAGTGCCATTAATCTGCTGACCCAGGCAAATCACAACCTCTTCTTGCAACTCAGCCTCTTACCCCTCCCCTGAGCATCCCTGGGAGGGGTCAGCTCACTCTCCCCTTCCTCCATTTACCCCTTTCTGTTTGATGCCCCTTGTCTCATGCTTCCTCCTTCCTCCCCATCTAGATCTGCATACTTGTTGCTTCTCAAATCTTTTCCCACTTAAGTGTCCCAACACTTTGTGTGCCAGGAGGCTAATCCATGTCTGCTACCAAGTGAACAGATCCCTCACCCTTGCTCCTTAGTAGCAGAGAGTGTGGAGTCAGATTGTGACTGTGGGAACTATACGAGGAAGACACTAACATATAGTGAGTGCTTACTGTGTGCCAGACTGTGCTAGACACCTGCATACAGCTAGGTCCTTTGATTCTTGGAACCCAAGAGGCAGGCCTTAATTCTCCCATTTCAAAGATGAGGAAATTTGAGGCATAAAAGGTCAATCACTTGGTAATGAGTAGTAGAACTAAGATGGGGACTCAAACCCCCGACTCAATCTGTTCTTTCTAGTATAGGGAAAGGAAGAGGACCAGGATTCTTGAACCAGGTTCTAGGTGTCCTCCCAAGAGGCTCTCCAAATCAAAGGATGCTCTTTTTCCTCTGCTAGACCCAGAACTTGAGATCAGTATGTGTGTCCACGTCCTCTTCCTTTCAGATTAGAAAGGGCCCATGGTACCCAGTCCCCTGCCTGGGGCCCCAGGCTGCATTTGGGTACCAGGATGCACCATCTTGGCGGGCTCCAGGCCTCCCAGGAGAAAGCCCTGCTTCTCCCCTGGCCTCCATGGCTGGTGCACTGGGCCCATTGTCCAGGCAGGAACAAAGACTGCAGATTTAAGCCGAGTGACCAGGCGGCTCTGCCAAGCAGAAAAGACTGCCCCCCTGGAAGCTGGGCCCAGCCGGGGGGGTTAGGAGGGGGACCTGAGAGAAAGGGGACAGGGAATCTTTGAAAGTAACTAATTAAAGGGCCTTTGCCTGCCCCCTCCTCCTGGGCGCCTAATCTCTCTGGGGCAGCAGTCAGACAATGTGCCCCTCCACCCTGTCCCCCTCACCCGAGTTTTAAAACAAGAGACAACTTGAAGTTAATGAGCGCCACCTGACGGGGGTTCCCTAATGAGAGTGGGCTGCTGGGTGGCTCACACATTCTCTGATTCCATGAATAGCTCCCCCCACCCCCTGAGTTTTATTCATCTAGGGCCAGGGGCAGGGGGAGAAAGGAAGGGGGCCCTGCTCATCCTGGAGCACATGGACAGTGGCTCAATGCAAGGAGAAGGCCCCCACACCCCCTCCCCCCACAGCCATGCCCAGCTTACTTCACCAGGCTTTGGCTTGAGCTGGCTGGAGACTCAGCACTAGTCCTATTCCTAGGACCTTAGGCACTGGCATTGGCCGCTGGCTTCCCCCAAAAGGGCACTGAGGCAGGGGAGGGATGCTTTGGGGCTGCTGTACTTGGTGGTGGGGACAGGGATCAGGAACCATCTGGGAGTGGGAACGAAAGCCTTTCTTGCTTATTTGGATCTTTCTTGGATGTTTGGACCGCTTCTACTGTTGCTGCCTCTTCTATTTAAGTCACCTACTTTGGCATCATCCCTGATCCCTGACTGGTTTCCAGCTCTGAAGCTCAGTGCTAAAGAATCCCACCCCATCTCCGGCTTCTTCAAATCTACTCCTCCAAATCTGATCCTTTCTTGTCATCAACAGTGGTTCCTCTCAGACTCAATGTCTTTGGTTCCCAGACTGGATGGGCAATCTATCAGCCTTAGGAGACAGGCCCAGATTCCTTGAGTGGGGTGTGGGTCCCAATCCTGCCAGTGTGTAACATCACACGGGTATGTAACAATCTGGGGAAAGGATAAGTTTTGGAGCACTTTTGAGGAGGTGGGGGAAATTGCAAATGATCCAACTTTCTGACCTCAAACCCAACATCCCTGCCCTAAATAACTATCTCTAAACCCAACCCCCATCCAAAACCCAGGTCAGCCTGTACTAGACTCCTTAAATGAAGTCCTGACCTCAGATAAGGTTTGGGAAATGGGTCCAGGGCAGCCTGGCCTTTGCTCTTAGACCAAATGATGACCAGCTGAGGCTCTGTGAAGTGATGTGAGATGTGATAGAATTCCCCCAACTACTCAAAAAAAAAAAAAAAAGGAGGAGCTGAGGGGGTAGCATTTGAAGGGCCTAGGATGAATTGAGGTGGAGGGGAGGGAGGGACCAGACAGCATGGGGGTCTCCAGCCAGCAGTGAGCCATGGACAGAGGTGACTAATTTCCCAACTACTCATGGTGAAAATATCACATTTCATGCTTTGTTGCCGATTCATAGAAAAATTCTATTAAAACCGGGTGGATTATTTATACAGTTTAAACAAATGATGATCAAAGATTTTAGATATTTTGAAAAAAACTCAGATTATGCAGCCTGGCTGGGGGCTCACCCAGAGTGTGGTGGACAAGTGTATCAGGTGGGCAGGTGTCTTGATAGGACTGAGTTGGGCATAAGATTAAGGGAGTAGGCTTGGATGGCCTGGGTTGGGGGGTAGCTACAGCTGTTCTTGCCAGCAGGGGGCGCTTTCCCCCCAGTGTTGATGCCGCCTCCCTCCACCTAATCAAGGTCCTACAGATGGGCAATGATTTCATGTCCCTTTTAGTTTGGTCAACCTTCACAACTCTTGATTCAAACTCCCCTAAAAGTGTAGTTGTGCTGAATTGGCATTTGTGGGACCGTGATTGCCTTGGACTGGGCTTTTGCCACTGAACACGCACAACACTCTTCTGTCTGTGCATCCAAGTCCAGCATCTTTCTGCAGGTGAGTGTGGCATTCGTGAATGTAGCAGGGCATGAGAGCATGTCTCTATTGATTTCTTTTGTCATTTACCTTCCTCTTAGTCCCATGACAAAGATCATTTCATCCTACAAGCCTGGCCTGTTGCTCCTCTTGCACTTGTGCATGAGTCTCACCTGTGTAGAGGGATGGTTTTTGGGAGGCAGTTAACAGTGGTGGTAGGTGGGTGGCAGACTTTGGGGGATCTCAGCCTAGAAGGCATGGTTTTCCTATCCCGAGTCTAAAGGACCCATAGGAACCTCCTGAATTTGCCCAACCCCCACCAACACCTCTCCCCCAAAGAAAGGCAGGCTAAGTGGTTGAGATCCCCAGTTGGAGGTCAGCCTAGAGCCTCATCGTGAGAACTTGGAACTTGGAGCCTACCTCAGCTCTGGGAGTTGGTGAGTGGGGTTGGAGGGAGGGCTGGATGGTGCCTGGGGCAGGGACAGAAAGGCCCTGTGTCTGGTGCCTGTGCTCCCTGTCCCTGCCCACCAGGTGGTCCTGCCTCAGCAGTTTTATTACCCATGGGGAGATAACGTCCTGTGGGGAGGCAGCCTGTTCTGAAGGGGAATGTATCCCCCACACATACTCTAGCCTCAGGGGCCACCTCATGGCTTAACTCAATTTCTGTTCAGATTGATTCTGAAGGGACCTAACTAGTGTCCCCAGGGAGAAGCAATGGATAGTCCTAGAGGTTCCTGCCAAGGAGGGCTTAATGTGGAAGGGGTACAGGGAGAAGAGGCAGGGTCAAGGGGGAGCTGGTCTTCCTCTGAGAGGAAAGAGGAGGTTTGGTGGGTGCACAACTGGAAGCAGCAAGAGATGTGGGTTCCTGCCTCCTTGGACACCCCCAATTGGGATCAAGGAGAGCAGGAATAACTGAGGATGCCTAGCTTAGTGTGAGGGCTCAGGGCTGCTGATGGGTCTAGGTGATGGGAAATTTCTTCACTGCTTGGTTTGCTTATGTATTTATTGCTTCTTCCTTGAAGCTGGTTCCCTCAATGACAGTAATGCCCAGGGCCTAAGCAGCTAGCTAAGGAGCAAAACCCGGCTGAGGGGTGTTTAATCATCTCATCATGAAGACCCTGACCTATTTGTTTTTTTCTCTGACTTGGTTTTCTTTTTTCTTTTATTTAGAAAGAAAACAGGCCACATTTGGAGCCTGGAACAGCAGTGAGTAAAACAATCGCTTGTGACTATAGCATCCATCATGGGCTGAGGTCCTCCAGCAGCCCAGCCCAGAGAAGCCACCACCATCTCCGCTGCCTTCACCACAGCCTGCACTTTATTAGAATTTATACGTTGCCCCTATTGAGGGGGAAAATAATTAACACCCCTACAAATATATCGTAAACAAAATATTTATTAGAAATAAATAACTCATTTATTTTACATATTTCATTTCAACAATAACATTACCCAATTTATCATTTAACATTTTTGCAAGACAACTTAACGACTACTTATTAGCATTTCCATTTTTCACCCGCGCACCATAAAGCACGGGCGCTCCCCAAATGGCCTGGCACAGGCCGAGCCAGGAGCGCGGAAGACCCTGGGGAGGGCTAAGGACCCCCAGATCTCCCCTTCTCTTATAAATTCCAATATATGCAGGATTGACATCGCACGATGAACACATATCTTCAAACACAGACACATTCTTCTAAGTAACTCAGGGAGCTGCTCCCCATACAGTAGTACCCCCAGAAGAGACACATGAAAGTGTGCAAATCAATTCCCTGCCTTACTATAAATATTCATGCTCATATGCACCCAACAAGCACACTGGCACGCATGCACTCACATACCTGTGTATGCACATACATGCACAGATTCCCCATGGCTCTCATTCCACTGCACACAGTAGTCAAGGGCTATGTAATATGCCTGCCTCAGAACTCACATAGGTAGGGAATGGAGACCGGCCACCTCTCCCTTCTTGCACCACAGGGTGTGTTGAGACATACCACAGAAGCCCATATATGGGACTTGACACTCCCTCAGTTCCCACCTGTGGCCCTCAGGCCTCCCTCTGTGCCCCTTTTCTGTTCCCCCGTTTGCAAAGGGTTCCTGAAATCAAGTACCTACTTTGAGTCCAAACTTCTGTTTCAGAAGGTCATCCTGGAGAACCTGGCCTGGGCCTCTCCATCCCTCAAAATTCCGTTGTGTTCTCTCAGAAAGAAACGTGAGGACTTGGCTTGTGGGCTGTAAATCCAGGCCTGGGGGCATGGGATACAAAGAAGGGGTTTGGACCTGGGTGAAGTGGGGTCAAACTACCTAAAATATTCAGTGTAATTGAGAGTCCTACCTACCCAAGGTCAAGGCCTAGCCTAGCTCCCATGCTTACTTCCTTTGGCAGGGCAAACACTCTTCCCTGCCTGAAGGAGGAGAGAAGGGAGCAGGGGAAACATGCCCACTTAACAGTTTCGGCTGGAACTCGTTTCTCTACCCTCTCACCCCCAGCACTGGTTGGTGCCTGGTGGGAGTGGAGGGTGACCTTAAATGTTTATGGAATCAAACTGTCTACTCCTAATGTCTTCTCAATCCCTAAACAGTACACATTCTAGTGTATCTGTATGCAGACTGAGGGAACAGATGGGTGCACACCCCTCAAGGACGCACATGGGTGCACATGTATGTGCACATGTGTATGCCACTTCAAATTCTACCCAGGCTGACTCATGCTCCACCCCCAACACCAGCCACAACATCTGGGAGATTAGGGCCTGTCTGGGTGTTGAGGGCCAAGGCTGAAATGTTCTGAGTGTGGAGCACATAGCCTCTCTCCCTTTTCTCGCTGGGAGGTGAATGGAGGTGGGAGGCTGGTGGCTTGGGGGGCTGGGGCCCAGGAGACAGGACAGGGGCCCAGGAGACAGGGCAGGGGGGCCCTTTAGAGTCAGCTTAGCCAGGGGCTGGGGGCAGGGCCCAGGGGGAGCACACACAATGCTTGGAGGTTGGAGGGTCTGAAACTGGAGACTTTAATAAAAGCCACTGACAGCAAATAAAGCTGCCAGGAGAGTCCCATTACCCACAACAAGGACCCTTTGTGAGCCAAGCAGTGCTGAGCTGACCCTTCTCCACCAAGCTGGCTCCATCCCACCCACCCCGGGCCCCATCTTCCTGCTTGCAGGCTCTGTAGCCTCCTTCCAGCTCAGGATCTCTCCAATGCTGAAGGAACCCAGATGGATCTGCCACAGACTGGAAGTCCTCTGTGTCTACCCTTAATCGCCCTAGCTTCTGATATCACCAGCCTTTGGCTCTTTGGTACTCTTAGTAAGTGCCTAGTAAGTCCACTCAGAAGCATCTTCTATTAAATGCATGGGGAAAGTGCATCATGGTGTGAACTCCACTCGCCCTGTCCTGTGGTGGGACAGGTGCTAGACATCCACGGCTGGCTTAATCCTTATGCAGACCCTGAGAGGATCTTAAACCTGACTTGTTTTACTCTAGGCCCCCAGTGCTGACTCCAGTACCATAATAATCAGAAGGGCTGCTGCACTGGAGTCAGGAAGGGCGGGTGGAGTCCTGAAGCTGCTGCTTCTGTTTTTTTGACCTTGAGTAAGTTCTTTCTAGTCGCTGAGCCTCAGCTTCCTCATCTGGAACTGATCTAATAGGGTTCCCCTTAATTAATGACCTAATAGGTTTACCACTTACCCCATTTCTTAACCAAATTGTGACTTGAATATCAGTCTCCATGTAGGTTCTGAGTCCTGCTCTGATTTCCATCCTGACAACAGTATTGCTAAGTGGATAGGAGGCTCAACGACCAGTTAGCTATTCAATCAAAAACCGAAGAAAAAAATGGAAGGCATTCTAACCTTAGCCGAGAAGTCCACTGGTTGGTGGAGAGTTTTGTGGAGCCACTTGGGGAAGAGAAAAGGTTGAGGGGTAGGGTCAGAACACTGGCTTGGATTTTAGTGAGGCTTTGGAAGGGTGGGGAAAAAAGGGTTGAGGGCCGATACAGAATTGGGGACGTGCACAGGAAAACTTCTCTGAGGTCAGGTGCCAAGAAAAGAGGTGGGAAGGAGCAATCCATGGGGTGGCCGCTTTAAGGCGAGGTGGGGCCCAAGATGGTGTAACCTACCGGGGTTCAGAAGACAGGTCGGCTGGGGATCACAAGTCCCTCCCAGTCCGGCAGGAGGGGATTCTGGCGCAGGGCGGGGAGGGAGATTAGGAGGCGCTCTCAATTGCCTTAATGGGCTCTAAGAGGCGGGATCCTATTACAGCTCGGGGTGCCCCGGGGTGCCTTGCTGGGAAGACAAGCTAATCTGCCATGCAAATTAAATCCTGCCTCAAGACGCAAGGCCTGCTTAATGTGATCCATTACACAGTTTACTTGTTTATATCTAATATTGGAACAGGCAGCCCGGGCGGGCGGCAGCGGCAGGCGGAGCGGCCCAAAAGCAGGAGAGTAAATTACCAGCAAAATGAGCTTTTGCAGCCTCAGCCGCCGCCACCACCCGCGCCTGCCCGGCTTTCCGCGTCCCGGGCGCCCCCTCCCGCCCGCCCGCCCGCAGCGTCCCCTCGCGCCTCTCGCTGTCCCGCTTTCCCCCAGTCGCCGGCCTTCCAGTCTCTTTCTTCTTTGTCTTTCTCTTTCTCCTCTGACGCTTGACCAGTGTTTCCGTCTCCTTCGGTTTCCTTTTCTCTTTCTAAGTCTCTTTCTCAGACTGTCTTCTCTGGAGTCTTTCTGGCTGTCTCTCTCCTTCCACTCGGGATTCTGTAGCTCACTTTTGGCTCTTCTCTGTGTGCTCAATCTTTCCCTGCACCCCCATAGAGACATACCTGTCTGATGACGCCGGGTGGCGGCGTGATGCTGTGTGGAAGTGGAGGGTGAGCCCTGCCAAGTGGACTGGGACTGCTTGGCTTGGGCTCTGAGTTGCAGTTACTGATTTCTTGGTAACACTGTTCCTGGTTGTGAGGTGGGTGAGAATGACCTTGAGGTGTGCATCTGGAAAGTGTCATGGTGACCCAGAATATGTGACTGGGGTGTGCCATGCTTCATGTCTGTGTGAGTGGGCATGCGTGTGTGCAGGGGACCTGCAGAGTGTGTGTGTGTGTGTGTGTGTGTGTGTGTGTGTGTGTGTTTGGGGTAGTTTTAATAACCTCTGGGTTGTTAAACCCAGCTCCCAACACACCCCTCTGCCAGGCCTTCCTGTGCCTTGCGTCTCCTGGCTAGCCTCTTTGGGGGTATGAGGTTTCCCTCCCCTTCCTCACCTCTTTTGACTCACAGCTGCCTTCTTTCCAGTTGATGGAACAGCTCCAAGGCTTTCAATGCCCTAGGGTCACCTGACAGTCCACCATCCGTGTCCCTGGGGTGTAATGTTTTGCTTTGCCCTTTCCCTGGCCCATCTCCTCATCTCTACTCTGGCCTGTACCTCTCTGTGGAGACCTTCCCTTTCAATTGGATAGCTCGAGGCCCAAGCCTGCACTTCTAGGAGAGTCAGAGGTAGAGAGAAAGAGATGAAAACCAACCAGGTGAGAGAGACACAGACACTCACCACGGCAAAGGTGAGCCATGGATGGGCAGAGAGACCCACAGACGTGGACAGACATAGGTCAGGGGCCAGGCAGCAGGAGGCAGGAAGGCCAGGATGACAGAGCATCTGTGACAGGAGCTCATGCTTAAGCTCACAGGCATCATAAGCCTATCACTAAAGGTTCATTTCAGCCGGAAGCTGCTTGGGATAGAGTGTGGGGAAAGGGCTCCCCAGATTTTGGGCTTGATGAGACCAACCCTATGGTCTCATGCTCAAGGAGACTTGAGTAAATATAGCTAAGCCCCTGGACCCAAGGAGAGCCTGAGGCCCAGGGCAGGCAGGACAGAGGGAGAGGAAGCACCCACAGCCGTGGCTGTGCGCAGCTGCCATCTCGTGCTCACCCCTGCACACACACACTCGAACACATATGCCACGTGCCAGGCTGGAGACTTGCCAGTGAGGCTTCCTTGGCCCTGATCCATAGCCCTGAGTTGGGGCCCTAGCCACAGGCTTTATGCTCAGAACTTCTGATGCCTTAACCTCATGCTCCCAAGGACCTCACCCCCTCCCAGGCCAGGGAGCAGTTCTGATTCCTACTCTCCCATCTCTCAGTCTCTGGGGCTCCTGGTCCCCCAATTGCTTCAAATTCCCAAGAACATCAACAACCCCAGTTCTTCAACTTCCAGGCACTTGTCTTCTTGTCCCTGACCTCTGGCCCTGGTTGGGGTGGGGGATCCTGCTGAGTGGAGGGTAGGAGGGAAGGTGTGAGTCTGTATGTCTGTGTGGAATGGGGGCTGTTTAGATAAACAGATGGCAACAAATGGCATAAAATTATATACCCATAATGTCAGTTCATAACATTTTGTTCGACATACTTGATTTAATCGCTTAGCTGACGATTTGGCTTTTGGGCCCATATGGTGGGGAATGAAGCTGCGTGGCACCCGCTCCAATCT
>PVKS010007105.1:0-74695 GCA_004027875.1 Aplodontia rufa | reverse complement strand
TTTTTTTTTTTTTTTTTTTTCCTTTTTTTAAATAGTCCTGCTAAGTTTCCAAGGCTGGCCTAGAACTTTACATCCTCCTGCCTCAGTCTCCCAAGCCTCTGGGCATGTCCCATTATGCTGGGCCCACATTTAGTTCCTTTATGTTACTTGGTATATCTTGCAATATGGACAACTATATTTTTTATAAGTATATTTTTTGCAAAGATGAAGAATCATTGCTGTTAATAAAATAAACGGAATTTTTGTCAATATGCCTGATGTTTGAACTAGAGTTTATCAGAGCCTTTAAGAAGTTTGATTATTGAAGGAGTCGAGTTGATCACTCTTTCATTTAAGCTTGCATAATAGAGGGCTGGAGCAGTTGTTTAGTGGTTAGAGCGCTTGCCTTCCATGTATGAGGACTTGGGTTTGAATCCTCGCACCACGTATACAACCAAGTGTTGGAAAAGCAAAAATCAGATGAAAAAATAAAAATAAAATTGATTCTCTCTCTCTTTAAAAAAAAAAAAAATAAACTTGGGACTGGAGCGGTGGCTCAGCAGTTATGGCACTTGCCTGGAATGCACGAGTATGGGAGTTCAAACCCCAGCACCACGTACACAAAAAAGTCTTGGAGCAATGAAAGCCACATGAAAAACTAAATAAAATTGTTTCTCTCTTTCTCTCTCTCTCTCACTGTCCCTCTCACTTAAAAAATATCATATACTGACTACTTTAAAAAAATAAACTTGCTTAATAGAATGTACATACATCTGTTAAAATTATAATATGCATTGCACACTTGCTGTTATCTGTAGTTTTCTCATCTACTAAACAGAAAGCTCTTTGAGGGTAACAGTTGTGTTTCAATCATGAGTTAATCTCTGTTGCCTAGCAAAGCTACTGGCACATAAAGAAGCTTAATGAATACTTGTGGAATTAATTAATGTTATTTTCAATGCATTTATTTGTAATTAAATGAACATTATACATGATATTGTGAGGAATACTATTATTTGTTTTGTTGAATTGAGTTTTCACTTTCTCAGTTATTTTTGTAACATAAGAATAAATTAGGAGATTCACAATATAATTTGTCTTTTATTAAGAAACAGTTTTGGCTGGGCATGGTGGTACATGCCTGTAATCCCAGCAACTCTGGAGAGTGAGGCAGGAGGATGAGAAGTTGGAGGCCAGCCTCCGAAATTTACAGAGATCCTGTTTCAAAGTAAAAAATAAAAAGAGCTGGATGTAGCTCCATGGTAGTGTAGTACTCTCTGGGTTCAATCTCTACTATCACAAAAAATAGAAATAAATTTTCATTTTGAAGAGTAAATTTAAAATTATCTGGCTGGAGCAGTGGCTCAGCAGTTGGAGTGGTTGCCTGGCATGCACAAGGACCTGGATTCAAACCCTGCACCACAGACACAAATAAGTGTTGGAGAAACAAAGGCCAGATGAAAAATAAATAAAATTGGTTCTTTCTCTCCTTCTCCCCCTCTTTCTTAAAAACAATAATCATATGAGAAACACATCTAGTCTCTTCCTGCGTAGTCTGACATGTCTGTTTTCTAATCATGACCTTCTGATTCCCAAACTTTCTGTCATTAAGTTGAATGTTATTATTAATTAATGTGAATTATACAAATTAGATTTTGAATGTCTGAAAGAATGGTATGATGTTGTTCTCTGCCTCCAATAATAATTAAGAGACTGTTCCAACCTAACACTGTAAAATAAAATGCTATCATTTCCTTAAGTACCAAAGCCTTATTTCTCTTTCTGTTCAAGGGGAAGACTCTTTCTTTTGAATAGTCTTGATAATTAGCTATCGAAATAGCTATAGTAAATAGTGTGATCGGATCATAAAGGAGGTATAAGTAATTAGTAAATAAAACACTTAAACTTTAAACTTCAACACATACTAGGCATATGCAATTGTGGAATATGTATTTTTTAAATAAGCAAAATTGATGGGGCCTACCACCTGCTTCATTTATAGAATCATCCTATTTTACTTGTCAATAAAATTCATTTTAATTATTGTGCCCTTCAAAGTTATAAAAGAGAAGAATTATCTTTAATGAGAGAAAGGATCCTCAGCAACAAAATCTGAATACTAATGTGCTCAGAAGTGTTATGGTGTTTATGGTGTTTCATAACATTGTTTAAACTTTTCAAATATGTGAAATATTTGTTACAATGTATGTAATTTTGTGTATGTAGACCTTTGTTTAATCAATTCTTGTTATCCAGTTTCATTGTATAAAAACAATTAATTTTTAGAAAACTTGCCCTTTTTTGTTTGTTTGAATACTTTTTTTTTTAAGAGAGAGGGATGGTGAGAGAGATGAGGAGAAAGAGAGAATCAATCCTATTTAGTTTCCCATGTGGCTTTTGTTGCTCCGACACTCTGCTGTGTACATGGTGCTTTTAAAGCAGTTAATCAGAAGCAACACTTACAAAAAAAATTTATAGGGCACTTAGAAGCAACACTTAAGGACCTAGTCTGCAAAATGGAAGGTCTCCTGTTTTTCCCTTTACCATTTTTAGTGTATTTCCACATCCCACATCTCTTTCATTTAACTGTTGTAGTGAAGGCATTTGGCTATTTATTAGTATTTTACAGACATTAAAATGTTTGCATCTTTATTGGGGTGGGGGGTTTTCACTGTGTTGACCAAGCAGCCCCTGAGCTCCTGGGTTCAAGTGATCCTCCCGTCTGGGTGGGCATCCTGGCTAGGTAGGACTAAAGACATATGTCACCATGCCTGGCTCATGTCCTCAGCTTTCAAAAATGCAGTATTTGTTATGAAGAATTGTTCGGAAAAAAAAGAGGAGTAGAAATAACCTTTAAGATTTGTGATTTATATGCTTATCTTATATTAGAAAAATGGAAAAAAGCATGCGTGGTCTAATGACACGCACAGAAGTAAGATCCATGGCATTCTACATTAAGTGACATTACAAATTGGCACATGACCTTGAGCATTGCATTTTACCTCCTTTACTCCATAGCATTGCCCTGACAGTAGGAAGAGAAAAAGTAATTAATCCTGTTCTCACTCACAGGGGAAGTTATGGGAGTAAATTATTTTAAAAGCATTTGAGGACAAAATTTGAATAAATAGAAAGTAAACTTTAGCATTGAGAAATAGGTTTTTGTTCACCATTATGTAAAAATTGTAACCTTTCAGATATTTATGTGTAAGGCATTCCTTTTGAGCTTCGACCTGAGACTTTTTATTAATATGCCTAAGGTACCATTTAAAGGGATTTAGTTGAATGGAGTTTTAAATGTTAACACTGAGTTTTGGTATATCCCCATTTATAGCAGATGCTGATATTTTAAAACATACTTTAGGTATCATCCAAATAATACATTTTATTAAGTTAAAGTTTGTAGCATTTGTACTTGCATTGCAGGAAAAAAATGTGCAGACTTATCAGATTCCCTTAGAAGTACGTTCAAAGAGGAAAATTGTGTTGTTTACTTTTAAATTTCAAAAGGATTACTTGGCTGTAGAACCCCTCTTTATCCTCATTTTATTTGTACCTTGAATACAATGAAAAATGCACATTTCAGAATATAGTGGCTTGAAGGATTTAATTTGTCCTATTTAAATTTTTTATTTAGAAAGGTGAGTGAAGGCACATAGAAAAGTTGCATTTTAAGAATTTAGTTTTTTTCTTTTGTCTCTAAAAATGAATGAGAAGACTTAAAATTTTTTTTTAAAGAAAGAGAGAGGGACAGTGAGAGAGAAAGAGAGAGAAGCAATTTTTAGTTTTTCATGTGGCTTTCATTGCTCCGACACTTTGTTGTGTATGTGCTGCTGGAGTTCGAACCCATGTCCTCGACCATGCCAAGCAAGTGCTGGAACTGCTGAGCCACCGCTCCAGCCCAAGACTTTAAAATTTCTTTGAATTCAGCTTTACTTCTCTCTGATTATTAGCAGAATTATCACAACCTCATGATGTTATTTACTTTTTTAAGAGGAAACAAAATTCTAGGGTACTCAGAGTTAGATGTGTTAAAACAAGGAATCTGAAAATATTATTTATTCTAATAGTAACAATAATGAATAGTGATCCTCATATGAGATTTCTAAGCAGAGAACAAGTTTTTTTTGGTGGGGTGGTACTGGAGCATGCTAAGCATATACTGTTACCACTGAACTGTACCTCTAGCTTCCAGAAAGCAACTTTTAAAAAGATTGTCTTTATTCTTCAACAGCCAACCAACTGAGGCAATGCAATCTGATTTCTCCTCCACCTTTGAATTTAACATCCACATTGATGTTTATGATGTTTTGCATTGAATATTGAATTAACATATTAAATAAAATAACCAAAATGGTCCAACTTTTATTTAGGTTTTGTTTTCCATTTGTTCTACCATTGTTTTTCTTTTTTCTTTTTGTTTTCAGGGCCAAGGACCAAACTTGGGGCCTTGCACATGCTAGGCAAGCACTCTGCCACTGAGCTAAATCCCCAACCCCCGTTGTTTTTCTTTTATTTAGTTTTTCACGAGGCTTTCCCTGCTCTGACACTTTGTTGTGCATGTGGTGCTGGGATTTGAACCCACGTCCTCGCACATGCCAGGCAAGCGCCATAACTGCTGACCCACCGCTCCAGCCCCTTTAATTTTTCCTAATATTTCCATATGAGTTTATCTTTTCTTTTTCTGTAACATCTTTCTTATTTTACTATTTCTTCTTTCCAAGAGTCATTTTGATTCTTTTCATTGATGACAGCAGTTTTTTCCTTTAGCTCTCTGTGTTTGCTTCTGTATAAAGCGTGGAAGAAGGGCTTTCATTTTATTCCAGTCTATTTTATGAGACCAATGGAAAGGCTTTCTATGCAGAAAAATTTTCTTTGCTGTATTTCAAAATCTGACTTGTCTCACTATTTTACCTGCACAAAATTTAAGGAGCCACTTCATAAACCTAAGACCAAGTTTTAGACTATGCAAGGTGGTATCAGGGCAAACTGTAACGTGTTTATTATTAACTGATTTTCTGTTCATCTATTGTGTGAGGGGGGAACCTACAGAATTTTTTTCTGTCCAGGTTATCTTGAAATGTCTTAGACATCCAAGCTGTTTTTGCTCCAGGCCAAGGTGCCCTGGTGAGCTTTGGAGACTGTTTCTGTGATGACCATGGCCGTCTGACCACGCTGAGGGTGACTCGCCTGAGAACATCACGTCAGACAGGATGAGCAGTTCCTTTGTTTTGTTTTTAACTCCTTAAAGCCAGAGAGAATCTGAACATGTCCATTGTGAAGTTTCCAGGACTCTCCTTTGTTGCTTAATGAACGCTCGAGGTGAAGTAACCATCAACTTTATTGTCTTCCATGGCTTCAACTCACATGAAATATATTCCTTTGGGTTAACTTCTGTGTTGATTTTGAGGGTTCTTTTTACCCAGAAAATCACAGTGTAAAAATTATTTTATTATTTTTTTGCCATGTGGGGATTGAATCTAGGGCCTCATACATGCCTGGCAAGTATACTACTGCTGAGCTACATCCCCAGCCCTGAATATATACTTTTTAAGACAAAAAGATTTGCATAAAGATCCCATGAGTAAAAAAGTTTTTCCAAGGATCAAAATCCTTTCTTTCTTTCTATTTTTTTTTTTTTTTTGAGGTGGGTTACCAGGGATTGAACCTAGTACACTTAACCACATCACCAGCCCTTTTTATTTTTTCTTTTGAGACAGGGTCTCACTAACTTGTTTAGGGCCTCACTAAGTTTGCTGAGGATAGCCTCAAACTTGTAATCCTCCTGCCTCAGCCTCCAAAGTTGGTGGGATTACAGGTGTGCCCCACCATGCCCGGGCTAAAATCCTTTTATCTAGAGAGTGTCTAGTAGTTTCTCAAAACATGTGACGTTATTCAAACATCAGTAGTAGAAAACCTTAAATTCCGCTGAGTGTGGTAGCTCATACGAAGGCTGAGACAGGAGGATTTCTAGTTCAAGGCCATCTTCAGTGATTTAGAGGGGCCCTAAGCAACTTAGTGAGACCCGGGTCTCAAAATAAAAAGCAAAAAGGGCTGGGGATGTAACTCAGTGGTAAAGCTCCCCTGGGTTTAATCTTCAGTACTGTATGAAATATAATAAGTAAATAAATTTTTTTCAGACAAGTTGAATCCTCCTTTTGATTTAATAGTCTATTGCTACTTTTTATTTAAATAACCCAAATATAAAATTAGATAATCTGCATTTTGGAGTTGATTAAAAGGTTTTCTAGGAATTGCACTTTATAAAATCTATGCCTCAGGAGAAGCTTGGTCTTTTTGTGCCCCTGCATCTGTTTTTGGCATCTGTTCATTCACTCATTCAATTCATTCAACAGATATTTATTAAGCACTTACTACTATGTGCCAACTAGTCTTCCTAGGCACATGTCATGTATTAGCAAAGAAAAGAAAAGTATTCCTGCCCTTGTGGAAAGCTCTGCCCTGAACAGAGCTTGTTACCTACTCTTGTGAGTAGGCATAATTAAATATTATACAATAATGACCTGAAAAAAGTAAGAATTCCTCATATGGATTTTATGCTCTTTAACTTTGCATAAAAGGAATTCTAAATCCTAAAACAAAATTCCACGTGGATGGACATTTTTGTTTTATTTGAATGAATTGAAATGTTTAAAATAATACCATTGTCCATACTTTCCACCAGAAATCATTAATCTTCTTTACTTATGAACCCTGGAATACCATACAGTGGACATGGTCTGAAGTTTCTCCTAGGTTTTCTTGTAAGTACTGTGTGCTAACCAGTTGCGCCACCAGAGCTCCTATCTCCTAGGTTTTCTTTACAGTTTTTAAGTTGTTTTCTCCTGTTGCTTTGTTTTCTCTGTGACAGAGCCTGAAACAAATGGTTAACACTGAAAGTTGCACAATGGAAATGTAGTCATCTGTCCTATATTGCACAACTAACAAGGAAACCTTAACTTTGTTTTGTCTAGTGTACATGAAGAACTGATTTTTTGTTTCAGTGAGTATACTCATGTAATTTCCTACACAAAAATAACCTCCAGTGTTCATTTCCAACTGAGATATTAAAGTGGATATATTGAAGTTTTTATACAGTGCAGATAGCATCAATACTTTATCATAGGGGCTGGAGCAGTGGCTCAGTGGTTACAGCGCTTGCTTGGTATGTGTGAAGATCCAGGTTCAAACCCCAGTACCACAGCAAAGTGTTGGAGCAATGAAATCCATATGAAAAACTAAATAAAATTGATTCTCTCTTTCTCTGTCTCTCTTACTCTTCCTTTCTCTCTTAAAAAAAAGAAAAAGAAAAAAGAAAGACTTTATCATATAATGATTTTCATTAGTTATTTTGGTTCTTTTCATAAATACTTAATATATGTCCCAAGTGCTTAAGAGATCAGAAACTGGAGCTGGAGCAGTGGCTCAGCGGTTACAGTGTTTGCCTGACATGCGCGAGGATGCAGGTTCATCACCACGTACACAGCAAACTGTTGGAGCAACAAAGGCCGCATGAAAAACTAAATAAAATTGATTCTTTCTTTCTCACTTTCTCTCACTGTCCCTCTCTCTTAAAGAAAAATAAAAAAGTACCAGAAACTAGTAATAAGACATGGCATATGCCCATAATGAAGCTCATGGTCCAGTTGAGATAAAAGATCCCCACATGGATATTAAATCTCTCATATTGGGCATTGTGTGATTTAATGTAATGAGAAGTCCAGTGTAGGCCTCTACAGTAAGCCAAGTCCTAGGTCAAGTGAACCTGCCTTCTAGAAGTTCTAGATGGACTTCTGGGTATCTGTTCTTCCTTTTAAATCTGAGCAAAGCTGGTAGCAGGAGACACCTAAGGGTAGAATAGTCTTTAGCTACTGTAGTGCTTTAGCCGAGAAGGCAAGGAAGGAGGATGGAGCAGACATCCTAATCATGATGACGTTTACTATCCCTCCCGGAAGCAGAAACTGCACCTTTGAATACATTATATAGACACAGTGTGGGTATATTTCAGGTTCTTGAGAAAAATAATTCCATAGCTTGGGGAAACCTCATCAATGAGGGCACTGTGGGCAAAGAGCATTCCCTGAAAAATGGAAGGAACACTGGAAGGCATGGGAAAAATTGGAAATGGAGACTTAACAGTTGCTGAAGTCACTTTCTTCCTCAGTTTTGCCTAGAGCAGCCCTGCCTGCAAGGTGGGTATACTCTAGGCCTAACCCAGCAAATCTAAGAAGTCTGTATATATTACTGCAATATGTAGATATATTCTTTCTAAATTGCTTTGCTTTGGAATTAGCTGAAATTCGTGCTGTGTGTATGTTTAGAATCTCAAACGTAGTGTTGTGTGACTGTGACTTTTGTTTTCATTTTTCTGGGTATTTGGAAATGTTAAGACTTTCTGTTTTTAGAGTACATATGTTTATTTATTTAGACCTACATGTATGGTAGAATAATGCAATGTATGTATGTGTCTTAGATTTAAATTCAAAGGGAAAAATCCAAAGCCTCATGTTTATTTTATTTCTTAATGAAAGTATTTGGACTTTTAGACTTTTATTGGAGACTTTTTTTTTTTAAATAACAATCTCTGTGAAGAGTTTTCTGAAAACGATTTCTGCTAGAACCATCATTCAATCCATTGACTCACAAGACCACCTAGGATATTTATGTGAATTATCTTGATTGCTATGATGGTTTTAAGGGTGTAAACAGATGTCAAAACTTACCAAATTGTACAGTTTAAATGTGTGCACTTATTGTATACCAATAAAACTTATAAAATTCACATGTGTTGTAAGGTCTGTTTTCATGGTAAAAAATCTCTTTTATAAGAAACATGTTTTTAAAGTTTATAATTTTTCTATTTAACTTTATCTAATCCTTTTTCACCTATATCCTATACACATTTATACATTTCAAGTGAGGAAGACAAATAGTACTGATGAGGCCCATGAGCAGGCTAAAATTTAGATATTGGACCTTAGAGAGCTTTTTTCCATATGTAAGACTCACTGGAGTATCTTTAAATAATTTGTACAAATTTGAATTTGGATAATTGGAGTTGTGTATTTATTCTTCAAGGAATCTTTTCCTTATAGTTTAACAGATTATGGCCCATTTTTATATGGAGCGAAGAGCATGATTTTAGTAATATTTTTTTTCTTTTTAAATGAGGACACATGGCATAATGCTTCTCCTTAAATAATGTTCCTTTTCCTTTTTTTTTTGTTTTTGTTTTTTGGGCATTTTTATAAATTACGTTTTGGGCTGCTGGGCACAGTACTGCATGCTTGTCTGGCTACACGGAGACTGAAGCAGGAAGATTGCGAGTTCAAGGCCAGCCTGGGCAACTTAGAGCCTGTCTCAACACAAACAAACAAAACCCCTAAATAAATAGTTTTGGCATGTTAGGCTGAGCACTCTCCAGATAATTTGTTCAGGAAAGAACTACTTTTGTTCCATTCTTCTTGCCCCCATGGTCTCTGAGCCGAGCACAGAAGGCTTAATTTAAGTATGTGATTGTTTAACACTAATTGAATGTTACTTATGTTACCAAGTATATTTTTCAGATAAATTTCTCTATTGTTGGAATTAATGCCAATATTAAAGCATTGATAATTTTTCATAAATAAAAAGTAATAGAAAAATGATCTGAGTTGTTTTTCTGGGGTTGGAACTATCAGAGTGTTAATGAGCTGTACCTCTGAAGCTCAAGCTCTTTCTGCCCTGCCAGCAGGACACTTTAGAATTTACCAGTGCCCAGGCCACAACCCAGGGATGAGGCTGTAGATTCAGTTCTTGTGAAAGTCCCCAGGTATTCTAATGTACAACCCCACTATATGGTGCTGTCTCCCACACCATATTCCTCTACACCACACCCATTCAATAAACACTCATATTCCTTCTACCTAGATTCAGGAATTATTGACATTTGCCATGTTTGCTTTATGACTTGGTCTTTCCCTCATTTGTCATATTATATATATATATATATATATATATATTTTTTTTTTTTTTTTTTTTTTTTCTGTACCGAGTCAAAGTACGTTGCAGACATCAGGACTGTTTACCCTTGAATACTTCACTGTGCATCTCCTGAGACTAAGGACATTTTCCTACATGATCACAATGCCATTATCACATCTAAGAAAATTAATAATCACTTGGAATGCTTTTTGAAAGTTCACTTCCATTTATTAAAGCATAAGAGTCCATATTCTACTAAAAACTAAATGCATACAAAGTGAGAAGTTCTGCAGAATATGTAATTCCAGGAATTTGTGTGTGTGTGTGTTTGCAAGTGAGGTCACTACTCTAAGCATTTTGATGAGGTCAGTGTATTTTCTTATGGATGGTGAGGTAAGAGTCTTTCTAGTTTTAACATTATGTGATCATTTCACAAGGAGAAACATCGATCAAAGTTCACGCAACAGGGTGGTTTAGTGGAAGAGCCCAGTTTCAAGCAAGACAGTGTTGGATCAATTACTCGCTCAGCCACTTGATGCAAGGCACGCTGGGGAAGTTAAATTTTTGTATCAGGAGGCTTTCCAAAACTGCCCTCACTTTCACTGGAATCTTCAGGAACAATATTATTTCACAACAAATTCAGAGATAAGGCCGGCTCCAGGCTAGGTCGTTTCTATAGCTCAGGATCTTAGCATCTTTCTGTGGTTTCTTGACTCCTTCTTTGCTCTTGATTCTGTTTTGGTTCCTTCTGCAGCTGGTTCATATCCTTACAGTACAGTATTCTGAGGAAATCAAGTCAGACACGATCCATCAGTGTTTCTGTCTGCCCACCGCTGGATTGGTATCTGTCCTCAGAGGGGCATTCTGCCCTGCCTGGTGTAGACCAACCTGAGTCCTCCCTAGAGCCAGGGATGGGTTCTCCTAGGGAGGGGGAGGAGTGGATGTGAGTATGTTAGCAATAGTGCTGGTCCCTCCTTTCTCAGCCATTTTTCTTTGCTATAAAATGGGAAACAGTGATATCTACCTCTCTGACTATTACTGATGTAAAATAGGTAATGTCACAAACACAAAGCTAATGTTTAATAAATGCTAATTCCTATTCTTTTTTCTCTTCTTTCCATCCTATAGAAAATTCCATCTTTGCTATAGCCACACTCCATACAGTAACCACCTGTAAATGACTTTCCCTCAGAGATCTCTCTTATGTCTTCTCCTCTTAGCATCTAGGGCACAGCATTTTTTTTTTTTTTAAGAGAGAAGGACAGTGAGAGAGAGAGAGAGAGAATCAATTTTTATTAATTTTTTTTCACATGGCCCTCGCTGCTCTGACACTTAGTTGTGTACGTGGTGCTGGGGTTCGAACCCATATGTATTTGCGCATGCTGGGCAAGCACCGTAACCGCTGAACCACTGCTCCAGCCCTGGGGGCACAACATTTTATGTGAACTTTGCAGATCAGTCAGATACCTTCCATTAATCTATCTTGGCCCATGTTATTTTTTCTTGTGTATTTCAGCTTCATCATGTATTATTCCACAGCCAGGGAGGGAGAACTGTCAATAGTGTATACATATTTATCAGATCAAGTGAGAGAAGAAATCTCTTCAGTTTTATTATCTATAAAAACAACAGAGTTCCTTTATGAAAAGAAAAGCACCATGACCCATGATAAAATCAGTAAAACAGAATGCTGTTTGAAATATGGTAGTTTGTCTGCCAGGGTCAACCAGGTCTTTGATATTTTGGAAAAGTCCAGGCTTTTTACCATAATTTAACTGCATGCACTGGTTTCTCCAGAACTTCCTTTCTAAAAAGAATTGTATCTTAATTTTCCAGTGAATCTTTCTTGGGTTGTTTGGTCTTGAAACTCCTCACAGTCACCTCAAGAGAGTGCTCATCCAGTGATGTGTTTTTCAGCATGTATGAACAATGGAGGGGTCTTTGTTTGGGCTTGCCTTTTCAAAATAGGTAAAGCGGATTGTCAGATTATTTTCCCCCTGTGGTATTTCTTACCACTGCTGTAACACCTGTGATGTCCTACAAACTTGTCACAACCCAATTACATGGAAGGATCTTTTCTCCCTCTTCATTTTTTTAGAATTTTCTTCCAAAACGATGGGATCTTACTTGAGGATCCTTCCAGACCCCCTCTAAGTTGAATGTGTAGTTCCTGCCACCCTCCATGGCAAGGAAATAGAAGAAGAGTGAAAATCTGGTGCATCTTGACTTGGAAGATGCTGAAGCCTGGCTTGTCCCTCTTCAGTTAGTTTTATTTTTTTTTTTTACTTTGTCTTTAGTTTTTTTATTTAATATTGATGAAATACCAATGGATCTGTTAAGCTCTGTGAATACTGAAAATACTCAGATTTTTGAGTGGTTTCATCCATATTTCAAAGCTCTGGTGGCATGAATCATTTTGCCAGAAGAATGTTTTAAAGTGTGTGTTGATGTTTTTTATGTATATCAAATGAAGGTTCTATATACGTTAAATTATAAAGTAGCACAATAAAACCAAAACTCTGAAATAAATTGTCATTTTATTAAAGAAGCCAGACAGGGTACATTGTGGCTATAATTTTAGTTAAAAGTTCTGGAGTTTTGAGGGGGAAAAAAGTTTAAAATTTGTATTGCAAGTCCTTGAAGTCTGTTAGTTACATTTAAGAAGGATGAAAAATGATTTTTAACTTGTGAAGCTTTGTTCCATTTGAGCAGATTTTTAATTTTAATGCCTCGCAGAAAAGTTTTGTGGGCAAGCTTCCCTTTGCTGTATAACAAATGCTCTCACTATTTAACTAAGGCTTGCTACCAGTTGCTCAGCGGCTGAAATGAAAAGTGAAATGGCTGTTGTTTCCCATCTAATAACCGGATTTTATTTTTATTTCCACTCCCCAGTGTTAAAAAAAGAAATGAGAGAAAAAGTTAAAAAAATAAAAATAAAAAAGCAAAGATGGAGATCCAAAAGCCCAAACTAAAATTTAATTTCCTAACTAGAACGAGGCTGGCTTTGCCATGATGTGAAAGGTGTATGTAGGAAACACTTGTTCATAGCCACACAGTTGACCGTATGACTGCTGGGATTAGTACTTGGATCAGGTTGTATTCCTGTGTTCGGACACTCAGTCAAGCAGGTAGGAACCAGTTAAGTTGGAGCAGTTGAGAAATATTTCCACTCTGCTTCTTACCCACTTCTTAGTCTACCTGAGAGAACAGAACATAGGTCTAAATACTGGGTTGGACAGCAGAGAAAAGTTCAGTGTATTATCTGCCTCTTATTACACAGGACTTTCACTGTAGTTGTCAGAGCATTGACTTTCTTTCTTTCTTCCTTCCTTCTTTCATCTTCCTTTTTTTCTTCTTCTTCGTCTTCCTCCTTCTTTTTGATGGTGGTACTAGGATTTGAATCCAGGGCCTCACACATGCTAGGCAAGCACTTTACCACTGAACTACATCCCAGCTCTATTTTTAAAGTTCATTTTGAGCCAGATGTGGTGGTGCACACCTGTAATCCCAGTGGCTTGGAAAGCTGAGACAGGAAGATCTCAAGTACAAAGCCAGCTTCAGCAATTTAGTGAGGCCCAAAGCAACTTAGCAAGACCCTGTCTCTAAATAAATAAATAGATAAGACTAGGGATGTGTTTTAGTGGTTAAGCACCCCTGGGTTCAATCCCTGGTACCAAAAACAAACAAACAAATAAAAATAAAAACATCATTTTGAGACAGGGTCTTCCTAAGTTACCCATGCTGCCCTTGAACTTGCGATTCCCCTGTCTCAGCCTCCTGAGCACCTGGGATTACAGGCCTGAGTCACTACCCTAGATTTTTTTTTTTTTTTTTTTTTTTTTTTTTTTTTTTTTTTTTTTTTTTTTTTTTTTTTTTTTTTTTTTTTTTTTTTTTTGTTCATTTGTTTGATTGCCATGCTGGGAATGCAGAGCCTTGTACATGGTAGGCAAGCGCTCTGTGACCGAACTACTCCCCCAGTCCATCTTTGCTTCTTTCTTTATTCTGTGTTTCTGAATTTTGTTTTGGAGCTTCTTATGAGCGAGGTCTACAACCTCAAGTTGTGTGCTGTGGATTCTAAGGGAAAACTGGTTTTGTCCCAGGTCATTCGTTGTTTTCATTCTTCTCCAAGAAGTTCTTACTTTGCTTGAAAATTGCAGCATGAGGGGCTGGAGCGGTGGTTTGGCGGTTATAGGATTTGCCTGGCATGCATGAGGACCTGAGTTTGAACCCCAGCACCACATACGCAACTGAGTCTCAGGGAAGCAAAGGCCAGATGAAAAAATAAATAAAATTGACTCCCCCTCCCTCTCCTCTCTTAAAAAAAAAGAAAAGAAAGAAAATTGCAGCATGAGTAATAAAAAACTGTTGACCAGCTAAGAATAATATTATTTACAATGTCTTTAAAAAGTATTTGGAAAAGGGATTATACTTGGAGAATGATGTTCCTGAAACATCCAGATAGTCTGGTGAAGTCTTAGGGCTACAAGTCCATTTTGCTGTATTAAGCATTTTGTATTGTCTGTACATGCTATGTGCCTGGCACTTGAGTTTTGGGAATACTTCTTTTTTGTTCTTAAGTTAATTTGCAGCTGGAGAAAAAACAAAGGATAGTTTGTGAACATTACTGGAATTGTGGTATGTTTGAAAAATTTGTCAGAAAATGTGTCTAATTTGTCAAAGTGCCTAAACTTAGCTGTATTGTGGACCAAGTCACAGATCCACGCTTGCTATCTTAGCTTGAAGACCGGGATATTTCCGTATTCTTAGCTCTATTATGTTCCACTGCAACTAATTTCACATGATGTCACTGAGGGGTAAGTACACTAGATTGACATGGATTATGGATTTTTGATTTTATATTTTGTTGTATTTATGTATCCTAAGAATTATATGATGAAAAATGAAGCTTTTTCTTTTGGGGCTAATTTAGGATTAATAATAGAGTTGTAAAGACATTTGAAGGGCTGGAGATATAGCTTTTAGTAGAGTGCATGCCTAGTATGCTTGAGGCCCAGGCCAGCAGTAAAGAAGGCATTTGACTACTCTTTTTTTTTTTTTTTTAAGAGAGAGAAAGAGAGAGTCAATTTTATTTAGTTTCTCATGTGGCTTTTGTTGCTCCAAGACTTCATTGTGTACGTGGTGCTGGCGTTTGAAACCGTGGACTCGTGCATGCTGGGCAAGCGCTGCAACGCTGAGCCACCGCTGCAGATTTTGACCACTCTTTTTTTCTGCTTTGCTCAGACATGATGGTGAAGAAAGATGGACAAAGAATTAGTGTTGCTGCTGCTCTCGGAGAGGTGCTTGTTGCCACTACATTTTGTTTGTCTATGTAATCTGCATCATTTTATATGGTCTCTGATGGCCATTCTGGTGACCTGCTCTTCACATGTTTTAGAGAAACTGTAACACTTTATTATGGAATGCTTCTCCAAATAAGATTAATTTTTTTTTGAGATGTGGTGTTACTATGTTGCATAGCCTAACCTTGAGTTCTGGGGCTCAAGCGACCCTCCTTCCTCAGAGTCCTGAGTAGCTAGGACTGTAGATACATGCATGCCACTGTGTCCAGAAAAAAGAAAAAAAAAAGATGTCCTATTTCTTAAAGTAGAGGCCTTTTCTTTGGTTCTTCTGCTTCGTCATATGTTAGTTATTTGTACACTTGCAGGCGTTGTTGCTGTGAAAATGACTCTCTTAAAAGCTTTGGAATTGTTTTTCAGTCTGAGTTATGTACCTTCCAACTAGTACTCTCCCTGTCCTCTTACTTAGGAATACAAAAGAAAGTGCACTTTGGAAACCTTATCCTTTAACTTTGAATACTGGATGCAGGTGTCAGTTCAAACTCAGTATGTACCATTATGTGATGAGAAAGAAAAAAAAAAGCTGACATATTTTGGACTAGGAAAAAGTTTTTGGCAAAGAGAAGTTCTGTTCAGTCAGTTACTGACGTGGAACTGAGTCTTCTTTTATTAGGTCCATCTTTGAAGTTGGGATGATTTAATGCCTATAGTCACCTGCGAGTGCTAGTGTAGCGAGTCCCTGGAACCCATTGTGCTCCCAGCGAGGCTGCTTCTGTAGCTGTGTGCAGTGAGCGAGTGTATCGTGACTTGTAGCGCGCTGCAGAGCAGATGATATTTTGGTGTACTGGAGTGCAGCAACTCAGCCAGGAGTGAAGTGGAGACTCAGGCACTTGGTCAGTGCAGTAATAAATTTCCACTCTTTACCTGCCGTTTTTTCTGTTTGTGTTTATAATTGCTTTATAATTTGACAAACAGAAAGGGCAACAAAAATATAATTCAAGAGGTCAATTTTAGAATATTTTTCTTGTAGATTTTTTTTTCTTTTGTGGTACTGGGAATTGAATCCTGGGGCACTTTAACACCAAGCAACATCCCTGGCCCTTTTATTTTAGAATTTTAAGTAAGGTAACTAGAAGAATATTAAGAATGAGGATTATAGGCTGGAGTGGGCTCAGCAGTATTGTGCTTGCCTGGCATGCATGAGGACCTGGGTTCAAACCCCAGCACCACATACACAACTGAGTGTCAGAGCAACAAAAACCAGATGAAAAACTAAATAAAATTGATTCTCTCTTTCTATCACTCCCCTCCCCCTTTAAAGAGAGAGGGACAGTGAGAAAGAGAAAGAGAGAATCAGTTTTATTTAGTTTTCCATGGGGCTTTCGTTGCTCCAACACTCAGTTGTGTACATGATGCTGGGGTTTGAACCTGGGTGCTGAGATTTGAACCTGGGTCCTTAAGCATGTCAGGCAACCACCGTAACTGCTAAGCCACGGCTCCAGCCCCGCTCCTTCTCTCTTAAAAAATAAAATAAAATAAGAGTGAGGATTAGTATCAATTTGATTTCTCTCACTATTCTCTAGCTGATTGCCTCCTCTGGCAGGTCAGCTGCTTTACTTTATGCCAAGTTTTATTCCTCTTAAAGATAAAGTGCATGAACTTTGCACCTGTTCGGGACGAGAGCTCTGTTCTATAATCATTGCTCTGTTGATTCAATGAAATTCCTGTGCATTAGAAACATCCCTGACTGTGAAACTGCTAATGCGCTTGCCACTGTGTTGTCCTTTACCACACGGAGCAGTGAAGCTGGTAACAGCCACTTTGAAATCTCAAACTATCTCCATGTTTTTCTACAAAGGTGTTTGGTGTCCTTTTCTAGCATTCATGTTAAAGAGGAGCCCAAGAATGGCCCTTCAGATTTCTTGAGGTTTAAGAATATGTGGCCAATGTTACTTACTGGAGACGACCCTGGAAAAATTGAACTGGTGCCATATTTTTTGTGCTACTGTTGTGTCTGACTATGAAATGAAGGAAGTGCTAATAACACTTCCTACTTGTTTAGCACGTTTTCCTCCCCAGCTCTCAGAGGAGTTGGCCAATATCAGGCTGGATCTCTAGCCTGTTTCTGTTCTTTTCTAATTTCTGTCATATAATATTGTATAAAATGCTCACTTGTTAGCTGTTGCTTTTTTTTTTTTTTTTTTTGGTATGCTCGCCTAAAAATTAGAAGATATTTGCAGTTATCATCCCCATTTCTCAGATACTGATAATAAGACACATCTCGGCTCAGTACTTGACCTAAGTTTTTGCTGTAATCAGGTGTAAAGCCAAAAACAGAGCTGGGGATTCTTCTTTGGCTTCATTTTATTACCAAGCCACAGTTTCTCTCTTTTTCAGCTACCCTTACAGGACCAAAGAAAACACATTTTCGGGTGCCAAAAATATTTCCTGCATCTCCTCTTCGGTGTTCCAGTGTTAGGATTTACACTAGATTTATTGTCTGAAGTAAAGTTTCATTGCCAGTTATAAACATGATCTGCTCCCATATTATTCCCGATCTGACTGCTGTCCCAGAAGGTGATGGATAGCTGAAGGGAGATTATAATGAATGCAACCCTTATTTTTTTTCCCTTCCAAATTTGATTTAACAGATTTCTTTCTGCCAGGAAATTTCACGAATGGACAAATTTTAAAATAAGCCAGATTTTCCCCCCTTTATATCAATAAATGTTAACAAATCTCTCCCCAAAGTGGATTCAGTTAGAGTATGTTAATACTCGACTGAGTACTTCCTGAATTTACAGATAGGAATAACTGCAGTCACTCTTAAAATGAGTTGTTCCTATAAACATGATCACTACGTCTGAATATAGTTTGTGCTTTGAATTATATTGTCCTTAATTCTTTTCTTTAGTGAATGTTTGTAGAACTTGAGGAGGATTCTGGAAAGACTAGGAGAGAATTGACTGTTCTGCTTTCAAAATCCTTTTTCAAAATCAGACTGAGGATGAAGTTTCTGAGAGTGACAGTTCCTCCCCGCTTCGGAGTAACAAAAGCGAAAGCTGCATTTTGGCCAATTTTGTTCATTCTTAGCGAAAATGTTAGAATCCGAGCGAGTGTGGTGTGTCCTCACTGCACAGTGGTGTTGTAGTGTCCCCCACATGTGAACTGGTGCATGCACACACACGCCACACATAAAGAGTCCATTCTTGCTCACATGCAGTCCCAGGAGGCTGGCCACTGTGGTCCTGGGCTCAGTGGAAATTGGCAGTCTTTCTTCTCCTGCAGACAATAGCCTGACATCACCTCAGGCAGCAGTGATAGCAGACCCACTTCAGAGATTCTCAGTTGGCAGAACTGTGGAGGCCTGGCTTTGATCATCTTCTGTCACACTTGAGTAAACACAGTGCAGAGAAATGTGTTAATGTCAGAAATACTAGGGTGGCCCTTTAAAACTGTTTTTAAAGTACAATACTAACCCCTGAATTTTCACATGTAATCTTAACAACAAACCTGTGTGATCAGCAGGAGAAATGGGGTTCTTTCTATTTAAAAAATGCACCAACCCAAGTCCAGGGAACGAAAAAGTCCATAAGTGGTGGTAGGGTAACTGAAATTCAGGCCTTCCAAGCCCTGTCTTGTCTGTTTCTTCACTATGTTAAATAACTTCTTCAGATGGTAATTATTAATTGTTCTGTTCTGTTACTCCCTCTCCCATCTGAACTGTGTAGGATGATGATTTATGAGTTTTCTTTTTTCCAGTCAGGACATCTGTACATTAAAATCAGATAGTCTTGCTGCGTTTGAGAACTCCTAGACAATGAGATACCCCATTCCCCTGCCTCTGAGAGAGCCTTCAGAATATCCAGCGTTACGTCCAAACTTATCAGCTTAATTGGGAAGATTTATTAACAAGATGATCCTGCTGCTCATTTGGCTTTGGAAAGCTACGTAAAATTGAGGGGATGAATGATTGTAATTTTTGTTGTTAACTGGAGGAGGCAAAACCAACATGAAAGGAAGGACTGTTCCATTTGTTAGAATTCAGAATTTTATTGGGGGAGGAGGAGAGAGTTGAAGAGCCAATAATTAAAATATAACTTGTTTGTTATATAAAAGTTGCCTTTCTCATGTGCCTACTTCTGGTTTATTTTCAAGCAGTTATAAAATGTAAAAAAGAATTACTTTCCAGATTTTCCATGCTGCATGTATGGTTTGGGAATATTTCAGGTTATAGGTAGTATATGGTAATGCATAACTTTCCGTTTGTGACGCTGAGTTAATTTTTCAAGGTGACATTAAGAATAAGCAGGAGCTGGGCATGTAGCTCAGTGGTAGAGTACTTGCTTGTCATCCTGGGTTTGGTCCGCAGTGCTGCTAAAACAAAACAAAAAACCAATTAGTCAGCAACGGTAAAAGTTTAGATAGGTGTGGACTGACCACAGTAAATCATGCCAAAGCCCGGATTCCCACAAGCTTACCTAATTTTGAAGCATGTGTTTAGAGTATTCAAATTAATGTTTATTTTAACTTTCTCCTGACAATTTTTTTTTAAAGAGGAACAGTGAGAGAGAAAGAAAGAGAATCAATTTTATTTAGTTTTTCATGTGGCTTTTGTTGCTCTGACACTAAGTTGTGTACGTGGTGCTGGGATTTGAACCCGTGTACTTGCGCATGCCAGGCAAGCGCCGTAACCGCCAAGCCACCGCTCCAGCCTTGACAAAAAATATTTAAAAATAAAATTCTGTATATTAAAAAAAATACGATTAAAATTTTTTTGTGTGTGCTGTGTCTGTAACCTAGTGCCTTGAACCCGGGGTCCTGTACATGCCAAGGAAGCTCTTCTACTGAGTAAACCCCTTGCCCTAGATAAACCGCTTTTAAAAAGTGAACTCTGGCACATAATAGGCACTCTGAAAGGAATTTTAAATAAAGCTGTGATTGTTAACTATATTAGCAATCACAATAAATTAGCCTCTATATTAGCATCTTGTCTAAAATATACCCCAAGAAAAAAGTACATTTTGGGTGGAAAAAACCATACTTTATTAAATAACAGACCAAAAAGATGTTTATTTTGCTTTTTATTTCATTAAATGGAAGAAAAGTTTTTCCTTCAAAAGATGATGCTAGCAGTTTTTTAAATTATGGCAGGCTGAAAGAATAGAGGCTAAGTACAGAAAACCTGCTCAAACAAAGAACACGAGTCACTGCCATCTCACCATCGTTCCCTTCCTTCTGTGACAAAGAAAAAGGAGCAAGTAACAGCTGCCAGCCAAAGCCTCTCACTACTGCTCTGCAGCGAGACTTAAAGTCTGGGGCTGGTGGGCGTGGAACGGAGCGGCCGTGCGCTGCGCGCAGGCTGAGCGGGGAGCTGCCTCTGAAGGGAGTGGCCGCGCAGGGAGCCGCCCCGGGCCGCAGGAGCTCCGGCTGAGGAATGCAGTGCAGAAGCTGCCCTGCTCTGGGTCTTCCCCACCACTGCCTGGGGGAAACCCAGGCTCCCAGCTTGCTTACAGGAATGGCAGCGGGGGTTCTGCCCCAACCAGTTTTAAGTTAAAAGGAAAAAGAAAAGATTCCCAAAGTGTCCCAGCTTATCGTCTTTCAGCAGGGCACTGTCTCAGCCTCGCTTGAGGTTTTTTTAATTGGGAAGAAATCTTAGGGCGAAGGTCAGATGTTGGATATTGAGGTGGGGCAGGGGGTTGGGGGAGGCAGTGGAAAGCCAGATTGGGCTTCAATTGTAACACTTAAGTAAATTATCTTGGTGTCCATTCCAGTGAATGAAATAAGAGCAGAAAACAAAGTGGAATTTTAATTTTTCATGTAAGCTCTAGCTTTTTACTTTTTGACACTTCAGAGACTGTTGAAAAATACCATTTGGGCAGGATCATTACAAGTAATCAAACCACCTTGATTTGTATGGCACATTGTGTTTGTAAGAGCCGCAATCACCTTGTGAGGTACTTATTGGCTTCCCACTTTATAAATGATAAACCAGAATTCTGGAGTTTAGAACTTGTCTAAGGCCATACTGGTGGTGTGCAGGACAGCTGTCCTGCTCTGGTGTTCTCTTCACTGTGCTAAGAAGAAGCACTTGATAACATCTTGCTTCCTGGTCTTCACCGCTGTTCACAGAAAACCACAGTCTGAAAATCCACCTTAGTGACCATTTCATGTTGTTCACCCTGAGAACATACATTATCATCGGAGGGTCACTTCTTGATTAGCTGTGACCTTTATCAAGTAAAAGAAGAGGAGCCTTGTTATTTCCTACCTGGAACCCGAATGGCAGTGCAAAATGAACCATAGAGACCACTGAGTTTTAATATACATTTTTAAAAATCTAGAGTAAAGCCCTTCATAAAGAAAGTGAAACTTCAGTTAGTTACAGACACTAGGCCCACTTCCTCAGACTAGACCAGTGTGTTCTTTTAAAGGATACCTCCTTCAACAGAGGCTGCAGCTTTCATCCAAGGAACTAATTTAACTTGAGCTTTTAGCAGAGGTAACTGGCTCTGCAGGAGTTTAGGATCCAGTGGGGAAATTAATCCAGGGGAAAATGCACCTAGGGCTAAGTGTTGAGCCATTTGAAAGACTCAGAATGTCATCAGTAACCCCAATTTGGCTTCAGTGTTCTGGGAACATTAATGAAGAAGCCCTTTCTTGTATGTTCTTACACGGTCTCCCATTTGTGTGAAAAATGATGATTGTGGCCACTTTGGAATTTTTAGAATAATGCCACCCATCCCTGAGAAACTTGTTATCACCAGGTTTCTTTTTAGGCACTGTCCCTAGATACTTTAACTGTGAAAAGCATTTTTACTTGTGCCTTGTTATCAAAGCTTTGCTAATAACATTTAACTTCTTGGAGTACATTTTCGGAGAGGTGATGGCAAGCAAGCCACATACATCCTGGTCTTCCATGAGCACCAGTCAGCTGAGAGCCTGAGCCTTTCTGGATATAACAATGATAATTTGAGCAGTCCCCATGTCAAGCTGAATTGAGAGGGAATGCAGAATGGATTACAGTAATTAGTTTCACCATATGTAAGGTATCACCTTACACACACACACACACACACACACACACACAAGAATGCCTTATAGATCTAACTTAACACCAAGTAAACTTGTCTTTCTCAATAGTTGCTTCCAAAGCAGAGAAAACTGCATTGTGTAAATGGGTCAGCCAGTGCAGTATTCTGCAAGACATGCTCAGGATGCACAAAGGCAGCTGGAGTGTAAATTTCAAGGACAAGCTAGTCTGGAAGAAAGCAGTTATGGGAGGAAGTTGTGTTATATTCTTAGAGGAAGAGAAGTTTTTCTTTAATTTAAAACACTGCATTCAATTTCTCTGGATTATACTTACCTCTGTCAGTTCCAGTTGTTGCTTTTTAACCAATGTATTTTTATTCTTTCACATTTCTGCATCCAAGTCCTTGAACCACTCTTAGTAGAACTTGATTATAAACAGGTGATCCTGCCCTTGCCTAGTTTTCCAGGGCTTAAGAATTTAATGGGGTGATTTGGGGCTAACTAAAAAAAAAAAGACACCTCTGTGACTCTGCAGTATGTTTGTTTGTTTCTTTCTTTCTTTGCAATTGCTGTATTTAAAAAATTTTTTGAGGAGTTGTGTTGTTTTACAGTCATAAATGCATATGTAGGGGATTGGAGCGGTGGCTCAGCAGTTACAGCACTTGCCTGGCATGCACAGGGACACAAGTTTGAATCCCAGGACCACATTCACAGTGAAGTGTTGGAACAATGAAAACCACATGAAAAGCTAAATAAAATTGATTCTCTTTCTCTCTCTCTCACTGTCCCTCCCTCTCTTAAAAAATATTTTAAAAAAATGCATACATAGTAACAATATGATATGCCCCTGATCCTAATCTAGAATCACCCCCACATCACCCACATTCCAGTCTCTTGACTCTATATATTTCCCCATAACAAATGTTATATATATATGTGTGTATATATATATATATATAAAATAGATATAGATATCTGTATCTGTATATAAGAGTGCACATTTTCCAGAATTAAATGATTGCATAAATATTATTTGGCTACTCGGGGGAGTAAAGACTAAGCTACATTGTTGATTCCCCTGTAGATCCCTTCCTTTCATCCCTCCCTTCCACCTCTTCCCTTTCTTCCCCTACATATCTATGGTTTCTCTAGATTGTGTCTAACTTTGACTTTAGTGAGTCTAATACATGAGTTTGACCTTTCACCCAAGCCTGGGTTTTGCTCTAGCCTCCACAAATGAGGGAAAACATTTTACCTTTTGAGTCTCTGGGTTTGGTTAATTTTGCTCAGCATGATTTCTCCAATTGCCATCCTTCAAAGGCCGTAATATCATTGTTTTTGTTTTTGTTTTTTAAAGAGAGAGGGACAGTGAAAGAGAGAGAGAATCAATTTTTATTTAGTTTTTCACATGGCTTTCATTGCTCAGACACTTAGTTGTGTATGTGGTGCTGGAGTTTGAACTCATGTACTCAAGCGCTGTAACCACTGAGTCACCACTCCAGCCCCTATCATTGTTTCTAATAGCTGAAAAGAACTCCATAGTATATAGATACCACAGTTTTTGGATCCATTCATTCAGTGAAGGACATCTGGATTCATTCCATAATTTAGCTATTGTAAATTGAGCTGGTATGAACATTGATTTTGCTGTGTCGCTGTAATGTGCTGATTCTAGCTCTTCTGGGAAAATACCCAGAAGAGGGATAGTTGGGTATATGGTGGATCCATTTCTAATTTTTTTGAGGATTCTCCACACTGCTTTCCAGAGGGGCTGTACCAGTCTGCAGCTCCACCAACAGTGTGTTAGTGTGCCTATCTCTCCACAGCCCCTCCAGCATCTGTTATTGTTTATATTCTTCATCTTTGCCAATCTGATTGGAGTGAGGTGAGATCTTAATGTAGTTTTGATTTGCTTTTTTCTCTGATTACTAGTGATTTAGAATACTTTCTCATGTATTCATTGGCTTGGTTGACTTCCTCTGTTGAGAAGTTTCTGTTTAGTTCTCTGGCTCAATTATCAATTGGATTGTGATTTTGATATTAAGTTTTTTGAGTTATTTGTAAATTTTGGATGTTAGTCCCCTGTTGGAGGAATCACAAGCCATGATTATCTCCCATTCTATAGGTTCTGTCTTGAGAGTTTTGACCAATTCCTTGTCTGAGCAAAAGCTTTTTAGTTTAATGGCATCCCACTCATTGATTCTTGACTTTAATTCTTTCACTTTGGGAGTCTTGTTGAGAAAGTCATTGCTACTCCCACATGAAGGAATGTTGCTTCTAATTTTTCTTCTAGCAGTTGTTCTGGTTTAATTTCTAGTTTCTTGTTCCATTTTGATTTGATTTTTGTGCAAAGTGAGAGATAAGGTTCTAATTTCAACTTTCTCTGCAATACTTTTCTACCAAAGTGTATCTCACTATCTTCAATTCAGGCCAAAGACAGAGGCAAAATATTATGTGTTGCATACATGAGCTTTGCTAAAGAGACTTTGAGGGTCCTGCCTCTGCTTACCATGTTTACCCCCCAAATGTCCTTTGTTTCATTAGAGCTGTGAAGATCTAAGTTGAATTTCAAAAACAATATTTGTTGTTTACATTGTAGCTCTTTATGAATTAATTTTTTTCTCTTACATGATCAGTGGGTGGGGGATGATCTTTAGGTTTTAGAAGAATTTATTTGTTGTTCATTGGAATTGAAAATTTTAATTAATTAATTCCGTCCCCAAGACTTTAAGAGAATAATAGGCATTGCATTTTTTTTTTAATTGAAAGTGTCAGAGACCTATCGAAGTAATTTAGGGAAAACTGATGTGTAAACTTGGGTCACCAAACTGTGAGAAGGGCAAGAATGCAGCTGGCCTCAGCATGGCCAGAACTCTGTCCATCCCTCTTCTTTGCCTCTTTCTACATGCTTGATCATTCACTCATGGCAGACTGTTTCTGTCTGTAGGTTGAAACATGGCCACCAGCAATTCATCGTATAGCTGCTATCACTGAAATGTCCTCTGGGCACCAAGTTAAAAAAGCACAGGCAAGAAACTCATGATCAGTATGAATCAGGTGCCCATCCCTGGGTCACTCAGCAGGGGTGAGGGAGGTAGGAATCACGTAGAAATGTGGTGGCAGGGGTGTTTACAGCCCTGTGTCTATAAGTGGATAGGAATTTCCCAGGATGAGCATTGATTGCTGGGGTAAAGTTCACTAGCATATATGCACTTTACAACATGCCAGCCTTTAGTGCCTTTAAAAAGTTTGGCCAGAAACCCATAGTAAGAAATACATTTTGCTTTGCAGCATACTTGCACACAGAAGTTTAATTGAAAAGAAAACGTGAAACAATATTCACCCTCACCATCTTCAAGGCTTTCTGATATTTTCTTTTATACTCCATTTTAGTTCATTTTTGAATAATGCTAATTGTAACCTACCTCATTAATTTCATGACTCATTAATGGATAATGTCTACAGTTTGAAAAATACTGTGTGAGACACTAAGTGTAGCAAGTTAAGCTCATGTTCAAAAGATATTTGGGCATGGGTATGTATTGAGTCTTGTTGAGATAACTTGCATTATATAGTAAGATGCTAAGGTCGCAGAGGGTGACAAATATGTGGTATGAGTGCTCTTTCTCGTTCCCATAGTGGACATATCAGCACTTTCTGCTGAGGAATATTCTGGAGCCTGTCCCCAGCTCCTTGTAAAGTCAAGTAAGTAAAGCAAGTGCCATCCATGTGTTATCAGCCTCACTCCCATTGGTTTTGTATTTACCTTTTGCAGAAAAACACTGAAATCCTGTGGATCTAGAAAATTTCCCAATGTGCTTTCAGTTCTCTCTTAAGGTAAAACATCAAGACGGCTGTCTTGAAAGCATTTTTATGGCAGCAGGAAGGGCAACTTTGCTAATCATGGTAATGCTTATAAAAGGATGACTGATATCTTCACCTTTCCAGGAGATTGTTAAAAACTAAGGTCCTGTAGCCTTCTGTCTTTCAATTGTATTAGATATTCAGACAAAATATTGGTAAGGATGGTACAGAACAGCTTCTGAATGAGACATGACAATGCAGAGAGGTCGAGTTCCTTACTGCTGACAGTCGGAAGCCCATTGAGATCCTAAATAACCAACAAGCACATAGTGCAGGGAATCTAACCCAAATGCAAAGCAACACAACTTTTAGAAGACTATAGCTGGGAATAGGGAAGAACTTCACAAGCAAAACAAAGAAGGTACTGGCTACAGAGGAAAAGAGTGATGACTTTGGCTACTGCCAACAAACTTCCATTCACTAAAAGAGTGAAAAGCCTTTATAACACACATTACAGACAGCTCATATTACAAATATGTAAAGAACTACTGGTGGGAATGTAAACTGGTACCACGTGTGAGGAAAAAGGCTAGCAGTGTATGGTAAACTGGACAGAAGATAACCCTGCCACCCAGCAGCTTCATTCCTGCGTTTACACCTTGAAGCAGTTCTTCCGCAGACCTCTGATCTCACTTTATACTTGTTTTCCTTACATTTTTAAACTTTCTGTGATTCTGAGGATTGAACCCAGGGTCTTGCATATGCCAGGCGGGCGCTCTACCACTGAGCTACATCCCCAGCCCCTAAACACTTTTAAATATTATTGAGGACCTTAAAGAACTTTTGTTAATGTGGATTATATCTATTGATTTCTACCATATCAACAAATAGAAAAATATATTATTCATTTAAAAAGCTATTACATGATAACAAAAATTTTAAAGCAATTTATTTTGTTTTGTTTTTGGGTGCTGGGGATCAGACTCAGGGCCTTGAACATGCTATGCAAGTGATCTGTCACTGACCTATACCTCTGGCCCAAATAATTTATTTTTTATGAAAAAAAAAAAAACTAAGCTTTACCAAAACATAAAAATGTTGGTGGTAAGAGTCATATTGCTGTACTGTTTTGCAAATCTATTACTGCCTGCCTTGATAGAAGACAACTGTGTGTTCACGTCTTCTTTGCATCCAAGCAGTTGTGATGTATGGTTTTGGTTGAAGCATGTAAAGAAAATGTGACATCACAGATATACAGTTGGAGAAAGGAGGAGTATTTTAAGATTTTCAAACAATTGTGGATATTCTTCTTTTATACTTCACTGAAATTTGACAAATGGTAGTGTGAAAGGCGGGTGGCAGCGTGAAACCTGAACTCGCCAATGCACTTTTTTTTTTTGGTACTGGGGATTTAACCTTGGGGCACTCTTCCGCTGAATTACATCCCTCCTTTTTTTCTTTCTTTCTTTCTTTCTCTTTCTTTTTCTTTCTTTCTTTCTTTCTTTTTTTTTTTTTGGACAGATTCTAGCTAAATTCCCTAGGCTGATCTCAAACTTGCTGTCCTCCTGCCTCAGCCTCACAAGTCTCTGGGAGTACAGAAGGGTGGCATTAATGCATTTTTAACTATCACCTTAAATGTTGAACAGGATTTTACTCATTGAAGATTAAGGAATATACATTGATTACTTGGAAAATATTGATTTACTGAATTATGTGATCTTCACTGGTTCACATATTTCATTGTATAATATTAAAATATCATGTTCTTTAACGTTACCACTGATCTAATCAGAAAAGCATTTTTAATATTGAGATCCTGTCAAGCTCATAGCAGGAGATACAAGTTTTCCAAAATTCTGATTTTCACTTGAAAGCCTAAATTTTATCGCTGGCACTAGAACTGTGATAAGCTCACTGTCCGCCAGATCCTGTAGTCTGAATAACTATGGTTTGTCTGACAGTCCTGCCTTCAAGCAGAAATGGCCTTGCATGAGCTCTGTCTGCTAAAAGGCAAACATGGCCCCAGAGCTTTTCCTCTGGACACTGTGAACCTCACCACTCAAGAGCTCTCTGTGTGTGCTCGCATCTCACAGTGTTGCAGACCTGTGCTCAGGGGAGAGGACTGATAAAAGTAATGTTTCCCCTGCCTCACCCAGGACGTTTTTGTAGTGACACTGGCATGTCCTTTAGGTGTGGAGGTGAAGGTATCATGATTGCTCACTGTGAGGCTCCTTGCTGCCTTTGCTCCAGGGAAGGCACCAGCATTTCTTCCCACTCCCCATGTCAACAGTGAAGAAAGCAAAAAACCTCAGAATTATTATGAAAGTGATGTTGAGTTTGTGCACCCTCTGAAAGGGTCTGGAGATCCCCAGGGGTCCTGCACACCCCACCTCTCAGGATCCCACTTTGAGAACTGCCCTAGAGCATACACAGCTCTTATGTGCGTGGATCCATGAGGCCAGTGGAGATAGGAAGCAGGGGATGTGAGCAAAGACTGACGCATGGCTGGAGGGGGCTTATGGGACCCTGCTAATGTTGTCTGTCCTGACCTGGGTGGGCACATTTGTTCTAGAATATGAAAGTTTGTTCATTTACATTTTTGCACTTTTCTGTATTATCCTTTTGAATTTTGTTTTGTTTTTAAATTCCCCCTACCCTGCCTGCCCATGCTGTAAGACTTGTGCTTTAAGTTTTTAAGTTGTGTATTGGCCTCCAGTTTAGTGATTTGAAAACCACTCGGAGAAGGGAAGAGTCATCCGGTGTTATGTCCTTCTTTGTAGTGTATGTAGGGTTTGTTGAACCTTCTCTCCTTTTGGGCTGTTATTCCCTTGGCTATATTACAGTTGATGTAGGAACTCAAGTAATTTTATGTGCATTTTTTTCTGTCATAGTTACTGACATGACGATGAAACTTTTTTTTTTTTTTAATTTGAAACTTTATATGCTGCTTAGTTATCTGAGACTCGGGAACCTTACCATAAAAACTGTCACCATTCATTTTCTGGAAGGAGAACATAGTGAAGAGTGACTTGAGCAAGGACACAAATAGAAACTAAAATTCTCTGCTAATTTCCTTTCATATCTTTGCTATTATTAAATCATCACACTGTGTTGGCTTGGTAAATAAGAAATAGTAAGATTTTGGCACAACTGTATTATCTTATGGTCATGCGTGTAGAATTTTAGGACACTTTTCTCATTTTATCTGTATAACACTGTGAATTAAGTATAAAGTTACTCATATTTCCATTTTATAGATAAGATAACTGAGGCACAGGAGAGATCAGTAACTTACATGTACCTATTTCAGTAGCAATGCCCGGACTAGTCTACACTTCGTGATTCTAGAATTTGCTTTCCCCCCAAAGCTAGTTCAGTTGTAAGCAATTTAAGAAAGCCATCAAAATCTGGACCTTTGGGGGCTGGAGTGGTGGCTTGGTGGTTACGGCGCTTGCCTGGCATGCACAAGTACCCAGGTTCAGACGCCAGCACCACATACATAACTGTCAGAGCAAAACGAAAGCCATGTGAAAAACTCAATAAAAATTGATTCTCTCTCTCTCTCTCACTGTCCTCTCTTTAAAAAAAAAAAAAAATCTGGACCTTTTATTCTGGCCTTTTGGGCACGTTGCCGCCAGTGATGGCTCACCTCTTCGAGTCTGTATGTGCATCAGCCTCATCCATTGTGCTTCCATATGTTCTAGGACTTGGCATGAGGACGTTTAGAAGACCGCAGAGATTGCATTCAATTTCAGTTTCATCTCTTAGAGACCAAGTCCATTGAGGTGTGCCTTGCATTCTAAGTATGGGCTTCAGTATGCACACAGGTACCATAAGCACGGGGAGTGTTTATTCTCCATATATCAGCTGTGGAGATGACTGGAAAGTAAAACTGCAGTTGAAAGTGGTTAGTTTTCAGATGGACCTGATCTCCCAACAAGCATATCCTCTTGTTCCTTGGCCTTGGTCCACACACCAAGTTTTGTGCATGTGGGAATATGCACTAAAAAAGAAGAATTGTTCCGGAGTGGTTGCAGCAGTTAGACAAATATTACTAAAGACCGCAGTGTACGTGAATTGGTGTCCTTTAGAGTTCATTGATTCAAATGGGCATGTGATCTTTGCAAAAGCAGCCAAGAATCTCCAACAAGAGAGAAGAAATTAGAAAATAAGGCTCTTTTTATTGTTCATTTTTTTCTTTTCTAAAGCAAGATTTACCTTTGCTAAATGTTAGCATCCCTGAATAAACGAAAACATTTTGAGATATTATGGACCCCATGTTTTACAATCAGAATCCAGATTCAGTGAATACTTTTCTCATTAAATCCTGCCAGGATATTATTTGTAAGCATAAGGTCTTAATCCAAGTGTTTCACAAGTGAAATATAACAGAAATCTAATAAATGAATCTGCTAATTGCGCTTTTCCTGATGCATTTCAAATAGGGCAGTCTCTAATTATAAGCAATTCCTACATACAAACTCTTGCCCCAGTTTCCCCTTCTAACTAGGCCCAGATGCTGAAGCTGCAGAAGGCACCAGCTCACAGAGAATTAAAGGGTCAGAATGGAGGAAGGAGAAGGTAAAGTTATTGACACAGTCACCAGAAGCAGATCTCAAGAACATAGCTATCTGGTCCTACTGTGGTGCTTTCCTGCCCTCTAGCCCACTACCAGAGTTCTTTTTCTTTTATCCTTGTCACATGTCACTAAACAGAACTTGTTGAAAAACAGCATGATAGCATGAGTCTTTTTTTTTTTTTTTTAAAGGAAAGAGGGACAGTGGTGGCAGGGAGAGAAGCAATTTTTATTTAGTTTTTCATGTGACTTTCATTGCTCCAACACTGGTTGTTTACATGGTGCTGGGGTTCGAACCCGCGTACTCGGGTATGCCAGCCAAGCGCTGTAACTGCTGAGCCACCACCCAGCCCCAACATGAGTCTTTTTTAACATTTAGGGAAAAGGTTATGTTTTAAAGCATGAGCTTTGGAGCCTGATACTTTGAACTTGAAATTGGGCGTTGCCACTTCCCAGCTGTGTGACCTTTGGGCAGCTTGATTCACCTTCCCTGTCAAGTCTGTTTTGTCTTCTTTAAATAGGGATAATTGTACATGCCTCCCAGTGTTGCCTGAAAGATTAAACTAAGACCTGTGTACGTATAGTGTTCATGACTTCATGCCTAGGACATAGTAAGCTCTCACCCAATAACAGCTCTTATGGTCTGTACAAACCAAGAAAATGTCTGTTAATGACTTATTTGGTGTAAATTATTTTTATGACACTGCCTTATTCCAAATACTTAACTCTACTCCCTGGAGGAACTGACATGGGGCAGGGGGGCAGGGAGCACAGTAGGGAACTTTTCCCATGGAAGTACTAGGAAAGGGGCAGGCCAAAATGGGGAACTCAGAAATTTCAAGTGTCATGTACACCTGGGAAATGGGGAGAGAAAAAGGTGGGATCAGGTGCATTTACCTGCTCAGAACCACATACTCATTGCTTGGACTTGGATTATTAACACTGCATCTGCCCTCTGGCTTCACATTCAATCACTGGAAGAGCTTAAAAAACAAAATGGGGGAACTGGAGCGATTGGCTCAGCGATTATGGCGCTTGCCCGGCATGCATGAGTACATGAGTTCAAACCCCAGCACCATGTACACAAGGAAGTGTTGGAGCAATGAAAGCCACATGAAAAACTAAAAATTGTTTCTCTCTTTCTCTCTCTCACTGTCCTCCTCTCTTTATTTAAAAAAAAAAGGGCCCTGCCCATCCAGTCAAATATGAATCTTTAGGGGTGAGACCCCACAGCACCTGCAGCACCTAGCTCTTGAGCAGTTTGTGCAATGAATAGACTTTTTCGGCCAGCCTAGAATCCTGCCCATTTATGGCCTCTACACAGTGGGAATTTTACACACACACACACCACCCCACATGTAGATAGCCTTACTCTAACCGAAACTTATTTCTTCATTGATTCAACAATCATGGGAACACAGAAGAGATAATAATATCAATGCTTTTGAAGTGGAGCGAGATTTATGCATAAGCAACTACAAAATTTCCAAGGTAGCATGAGTGCCAAGTAGAGATGTAAATTAGGGTGACAATTAAGAGAAAGGACAAAGTATTTCCTTAGTACTGGCAGGGAAGGCTTTCTGAAGGAAATAACATTTGAGTAAAATCTTCAAGAACAGTTAGGGTTAGGGACAATGAGGATGAAGAGGGGAAGGGTATTCCAGAGGGAGAGAATGTTGTAAGGAAATATTTGGAGATGACATGGCTTGTATGGAAAGTAATGTGTGGTTCTGGGTGATGGGAGCAGAGTGTGTTAAGGGGACAAATTATAAATTTAAAGGGGGGAAACAGTACATGAACCAGATGGGGGGAGAGAGAGGTTTATGCTAAGGACTTTGGCAGGCAGGAGGAGTTGAAGAGGAAGGGGATGTGGCGAGAACTGTCTTTTTAGGAAGCTAAATCTGATGGCAAACAGGAGTAGAAGCACATATGCTTCTATGGACATTCGTCTCCCCTGAAGAAGTGGCCGTGTGAAGTCGTGAAGGGACGGTGGTGAACAACCAACAGTGGAGGTTGGGGTGACATGGAGAGAATGGGCGAGGGAGGCAGGTGCTTGGTCAGAGAAGTTCTTTCTTTTACTTGGCCCACCATTGTCCCTGGCCACATGTTTTTCTGCCAGTTCAAACCACTAGCTTGGGATATTACTAGGTATGCAAAGGTGCAGAAAAGACTGGACAATTTTTTGAAAACTACCTGTTGAGTCTAGAAAATTGGAAAAATTGTTCAAAATAAGATGTTTCCATTCCAACTGGCTGTTAACTGTGATCTCTCCTAGATTGTTTCTAGATATCTATCAATTGCAATAATTCTCTGGAAACCACCTGAGCTCTTAACATTCCTGAATCTCTCTCTCCCTTTATCAAGTATTCTTTATCTAATGGCCCAGATAAAACCTAGTCTTTGGAAGAATGTAAGTTCATTTCTACTTAGGAGTACAGAGAAATATTTTATTTAGAAATAGGAAAAGTTTTATCATAAACCAATCCACACAGGTGCAAAACTGATATCAAAAATCAAAGAAGGAGTGTGAGTATACATTTGCCCTGTTAGCCCTGCACTCATTCCTAGGAAGGGAGAGCCATTTATGTTATTTCCATTTAATGTAAATGTTAAGGATGAGAAGAAAGGCTAATGTTAGTGCTGCCTTAGAAATGAGACTAATTAGGCAGAACCGTACGTGCTAGAAGCTATAATCAGCGAGATTAAGGGGAGGGAGGTGGCTTTCCCTTAGGAAGTTTCCTCTGTTTTAAAGAAAGTGAAAAGTCAATATAGATATAAAGACAATAAGAATGATACTAGAACAGCAAAGTCTTTATTTTAAAAGGAACCCAATTGCAATCATTAAATGACTTTAAAAATTTTTTGCTGTTTTCCTATTCCATGTATGCATGCTTTCACATGATTTAAATAATACACAATGCTGTATGCTGGAATATGCACTTAAAATGTACAATTATTTTCTCATATTTCTATATCATTTTATAATAGAAATTTATTTACCATTGTAAACATTCTGTTATTTATGAATTATAATTTATGGGGAAGTTCTCCAATGTCAGATTATTATATTGTTTCTTATTTTTAGGTCTTAGAGAAACACTGCATTTTGTATCTTCCACATATGCCTTTTAGCTTTCGTTCAGTTATTTCTCTAGAACAGATTCCCAGGAGTGGATTTATTGAGTCAAGACTATAATATCTTTATAGTGCTTGTCACTGTTCCTTTCTGAAAATAAGTATTTTATCTGTTCAACAGTCTCATGATAATAAACCTAGAAACTATGAAGCTTTCTTATTTTACAATTTTTAATTGAGTTTTTTAATCCCAAATTCCCTTAAATTTAGTATCTCACAAATACATCTCCATCTATAATTTAAATTAAAAATTCAATTCATTGATTTATAGTTATCTAAATAAGCTATAGTCTTTGTTATATACTTTCCCCCACAAATTATCTTCTCTTTTCTTCAGTATTTCCAAAAAGCTTTTATTACCATTTTGTTAAAATCCCTGTAAAATTCTAGATTTTCTTTTCTTCATAATGTGCTAGGTCAATTATATCATATTTGCATATGTAGTATATCTCAGAATTAAGTTTTTTTCATTTGTAGCTATTTTAAAAAATAGTGCCTTGTGAATAGACATAAAGGTGAATTTCACTGTGGTGTGTTCATATAGGTACATAGGAGAGTTCAATCAGATTCATTCCGCTGCTCCTTCCTTTTCCTGTCCTTCCTCCCTGCTCCTCAGTCCCCTTCCTCTACTCTGCTGATCTCCGATCTCCCCTTTTCATGGGATCCCGCCTATCCCCACTTTTTTTTTTTTTTTTTTTTTTTTTTTTTTTTTTTTTTTTTTTTTTTTTTTACTTCTTATTTTGCTCTGGCTTGCACACATGAGAGAAAGCACTCAGCCCTGACTTTCTGGGTGTGGCTCATTGCCACACTTAGCGTGGTGCTCTCCAGCTCCATTTATCAGTAAAGGTTGTAATTTTACTCTTCTTTATGACTGGGTGCAATCCATCGTGTGTATATACCACTTTTTCCTTTACCCATTTGTCTGTTGACAGGCACCTATCAAACAAAAGTTTATGTGTCTTTTGTTAATTTTTAAAAAGAAACTGCCCAATTTTTATTTGCGCTAGCACATAGATCTTGAATGTTAAAGTACATTTTTCTGTAAGCTGCAAGTCATTTTGTGTTCAGGTGCCTTTTTTCCAAGGATTTGTTTTCTGTGCATCTGATGCATATCTCTAATAAGGCTAAAACAAGCTTTGTGGCCTAGAATAGCCTTCCAGCCAGTCAGTCTCTGCCACACTTTCCTTTCCCCTCCAGTCCATCCTATTCATCACTCCCAGATTAATTTTCCTAAAACACTGCTTACTGAAAAACCTCATTGGAAACCCTTAATTGACTCTCCATATCTAGATGAATTGAACACAAACTTTTCACCTTAGCATTTAAAACCTATGACAGAACACGCAAGCTTATGAGAACCACTGGCAAGGACATCAGTGTACCAAGTGGCTCCTCACTGGTATCTACTAGTCAGAAACCTCGAGGGGAGGACCCTCTGAAATTCCACTTCCTTGTAAACCACCCCAGTTGAAGCACCACTAGCCTGGGGTGACGAGCTCTCCCATTGAACACAGGCACACTCAGGCTCCTGTGCTGGCTTTGGCACTGACAGCTCTATGCTTTCCAGAATGGGTGTAAGGCTCTCTCTGCTGAGGCCTCTGTCTATAAAATGGGGTCAATAGTGTCTTGTGAGAATAGCCGCATCATGTAAACAACAATGATTGCGATAAGGTAAGCACTAAACACGTTAGCTGCTACTGACGAATAGGAATAACAATAGTGATAAAGTCATATACTTTGTTTTCAGGCAGATGTGGACTTAGGTCACAACTCTGTTTTTCCTCTCTCTAGATGTTATCCAAATGCCTAATTCTTTGACCCTCATCTACAAACAAGGCTAATAATAGTGTTACCTTATTAATACAAGACTAAAATTTTTGCCTTTTGCTACATAATGCACACAAAATTATAACAAATGTTTTTAGTGTGTGCCAGGCAGAGTTCTCAGCTCTTTATGCTGCTTTTCCCATGAACCCCATGAAGTGGTACCACTAATATCATTTTAAGAGGAAGAAACTAAGACACAGAGAAGTTAAGTGAGTTGCTCAACATCCCATATTGAAAAGCCATAGATTTCAGACTCAGTTCACAGATTCCAGAGCCCACTCTTAACCGGCGATACTGTGTGGCTTCTTGTTATTGTATCCAATTGCATTATTTTTGACTTCCTTTATTTCTTCACCATCTCTCTTGTCAACACTAACTCCATGAGGACTGTGGGTAATTCTTCTTTATATCCTCTACAGCACCTCACAAGTACTTTATATGTTGAAGACATTTAACAAATAAGTGCTCAGTTGAGCATAATAAATATATCCATTTCTGACACCTGGTCACAAGTAAACTCCTGCTGGCTTTCCCTTCCAGGTAGCTGTTTTCTGGCAATTCCACCCTCAAATTGGAGGGCTCTGATTTGCCTACTTTCAGGAGCCTTTTCCTTCTGAGCTTTAAAAGTCTGTGTCCCCAGGAGGGCTGAAGAAGGAAGAGGCACAGGATTTGGTAGGGACTCTGGAATACCAGGCATTTGAAGCGGCCTGGTCAGCTATGATGGAAAGGAAGAGGTCAGGCCAAGGTAAGATGGCTCAGGGGAGGCAGGTTTAGCCTCTACCCTTCCTCTATGACTGGGCTAGGAAGAAAGCTTAACACTGTGGACTATCATTTCAGCTCTCTAAATTCTTTTCCCAAAGATATGGGCCTGTTTTCAAGCAGTCATTTGTGAGCCGATTGTCTTCTGTGACTTTGTGCATTCTACCTGTGTTGTGAAAAGTGTCATCAGTCTCTCTTCCCGCTGTCACACTTGCTACTATGAATTTCACAATTATTCCTTAAAAAAATCTTTTTATTCTAGCTTTTGTCAAAGGAGAAGTTTAGGTGTGCATCGGCTTTTTTTTTTTTTTATTACTTATGTTCTGAAAACCTGGAGATTTCATCACAAGATTCCTATCTTTTTGAGTTATCTGAAATTTTGTAATACTGTTGATTGTTTTTCTTTGATATTAAAACTCTGATTTACTTTTTAAAACACTTTTTTCTTATTTCATATTTTCTTATTATCACATCAATATATATTGTAGAAAACTATGTAAAAATCAAGAAATAATGTGAAAAATAAAATCTAGGCTGCATTTTGCTAAAGATACTTGAGATACTCACTCCGAACATTTTGATAAATGTCCTCCTTGTGTTTTTTTTTTAATGAACACATACACCTTTCATAAAGTTAGAATCTATCTATACATACTATATCTTAATTTTCTTTTATTGTATGGTTTACAAGGATTATTCTTTGTCTTGCTTAAAATATAAATGAAAGAGACTTTGTGTTCATTGCTGACAACCAGCATCAGGCATTTATTACTAATTCTTTTCTTAGGACCTAGGTAACCTTCTGTCCAAACTCCACTTTAGATGTCTGTCTCAGTTCTTTAAAAAAGAGTAATTAAAAAGAAAAAGAAGAGCTTGGCAGGGAGTTTTGAGGTGGTTTCCTTTGTGGATGGCAGGCCCTGGCCTTCACCCTGCCATTTGAATCCTGCTACTGAAAACAAAGCTGGCTTTGGGCTGCACACTACTGTATGTGGTACTTGATTCTATATGCCTTGGTTTTCCACATGCCTTGCCAAATTGGTTTCCTGACCATGACCTTGTAGTTCAGCATTTCCCTTTCCTTCCACCCATTTCCTGCCTTCACTTTTGATCATTAGGACTTTTTTTTTCCACATGAATCCCATGGCAGTAATGTGGTAGCCAGATCTACAGTCAGGAGACCCCACCCCAAGCCCCTGAAATTCTTTTTGGAAAAGTATGTTTTGCAGGTATATACTCAATCAATGTAATATGAAACCACCACACAGTATGAAAATGTCTTTTTCTTTCTATTTTTTCATAGCAGATTTTGGAACAGTACAACATTTTTTTCTTCATTAATCTTGGCATCAACATTGCTCTTGAGCGTTTTTTTACTCTTCCATGCATGCATGTGACTGCTACATCTTGCCCAGCCCTGACTTCCTGACCTCTCCCCTCTGCTGCAATTCTGTGTTTCTATGTACTTTTAGGACATCTTCAGTTAAATATGATGTTGTCACTTTAAGCTCAACCTGTCCTAAATGGACTTAATTATCTTGCATACAAACTTGCTTCAGTTGCTTTTTTTTTTTTCCATTTTCTATGGAACCCAATATTCTAAGTTTCCTGGAGTACCAAAAAAGAAAAAAGAGAGAGATAGAGAAAGAGAGAGAGAGAGAGACAGACAAACAGATCATTGGAACAGAATAGAATCCAGAAAAAGACTTAGAATCAAACTTAATGTATGATAAATATAGCACTTAAAATCAGAAGGAAGTGGATGAACTGTTCTGTCAATTACAAGAGACAGAGAATGAGAACATTGGAAAGGCCTTCAGGTGCAAGCATGCATGGTGCATCTCTTGGAGCAAGAAATCCCTATAACTGGAGAACAGGAGTTAGGGGTGGTGGGGAGAGATGATAAAGAGATGAGCGAGGGTCAGACTCAAGTCCTAAAAAGTTTGGACTTTTATTCAAGATTGGTAAGAATTGTTCTTTCATGTTTTCTTCTATGTTATTTTATACTTTGTTTTGTTACATTCAGATCTTTATCTGGAATATTTACCTGCTCATTTTATGAGGTAAGGATGCAACTTTCATTTTTCATAACTAATAGCCAACTGTCTCATATCCTCATATGATATTTAAACTTTGTTTCTGGGATTGTTTGTGGAGGTTTCTGACCCATAAATCTGTCTAGTCCTGTGCCTGGGTTAAATGCACACCTTAAGTAGTCATAAGCAGCTGAGTGACATGGTCAGAGATGCATTTGTAGAAGAATTGTGCTAGCCAGGTAGAATTTGTGTTCCTGTAAAATTAAAGCAAGCTATAGCCTCTGTGTGAGCTGAACTGAAGCAGCTGCAGGGGTATGAGCAAAACAAAACTTGATGCTTGCTGAGATGGGGGCGTGGAGGAAGAGGCCTGAAGATCAGGATGATGCCCAGCTTTTTGTCTTGGATGGATGATGGTGACACTTTTCACTGAGAAAAGAAGTGGACCAGATTTGAGGATGGGCAAGAAGAAGAGGCCTTGTTCTGGTTTGGACATGTCAAACTTAAAATACCCATAAAACTTCTCAGAGAATTAGACTTAGGTATTTTAATTTGTAAATCTGAATCTCATTGAAGTTCTGGGTACATGGGCATCAGCATAGAGCCCACAGTTGGCATCATAGAGCCAATGCAAGTGTACAGGAAGCGTATTTGAGTGACCTGGTAAGAATGGAAACCTGAGGAATATCTGAGGGAGAAGAGCCTTCAAGAGATGAGAAAGGTGAATGTGGATAACTTGAGAATTTTGGCTGCAAAGAGAAGAAAGATGATGGTATTTGAGGAATATAAGGCATTGAATGGCTTTTGGAGGGTTTTTGTTTTGTTTTTAATGGAAAAGTCTTCAACATGCTTAGCTTGATAAGAAGGGTCCAACAGAGCAAAAGAAAATAATTGATAGGTCTTGGTCTCCAGAGAGGTTGAAAATAAGAGCCCTATGGGGGTTGAGATACAGAGAATGAGTATGTGCATAAGTCACTTTATCAGTTGGGGGTCACAGGCTTCTGTAGGAGAGAGGATTTATTCTGTACACAGGGGACGATATCTTCGAATGAGGGGATTGAGGAAAGTGCAGAGTTTGAAATAGCTACTGTGGAGAATGGAGAGAGGCCACTGGCCTGGTATGATTTTGGATGTGTGGAATTTGAACTACAAGGAACAACATCTGTACAAAGTGAGGATTAGGAGCGGAGGCTTGAGCTCAAGATTAGATATGGAGATTTGGAATTCAGTGGAAAATGAACGATTGGCAGAGAAAATGGAATCAGAGAAAGAGTTTCCAACCAAGGATATTGAAGAGGAATAATAGGAGAAATAGAAATATCCATCAGGTATCATATCATGGTGACCGAGAGATTCACGTAGAAGGGGTGGATTCATGAGTAGAGTTAACGTGCAAAAGTAGTGGGTTTTGGCCCTGACTGCCCATTTGGGTCATTTGTCAAGCTTGAAGCAGGCCCCATGCCTCTGCTAATCCAATACCAATTAAGTTGGAACGTGTGGGGGCCCCTGGCATCAGTACCCTTCTTTGTGTAGTGAACTTCAAATCCATAAGTAGGGTGGAGAATATGAGAAAGAGACAGACAGATACAGACAGACAGAGAAAGTGACTGGACCTGGCACACAGATCATCAGTGGTGTCAGGAAGTGCAATTTCGGTGAAGTGGTGAGGTGAGACCATTCTGATTTGTATCATGGGGGCTGAATGAGGATACAGTTTTGTGGGAAGATACATGGAGAGAATTGATGCTGCTTGGCCCCCTGTCTTCCTTATAAAGTCACATGTTATCATGGGCTGCAGATTGAGTGGGGTGTGGATCTCTTTGAGACTTTGTGGAGAGTGGGAAAAATGGAACATGCTGTGAGGACTTCAAGGGACTGCAAAGCCACACAGTGGCCTCGATGAGCTGGAATTGCATTCCTTAAGTATCTGGCCTCTGTTGACTCTGCTATTGAAGTACCACACACAGTGCTCATGCGTGTAGTGCAGTGCTGTCTAAGGCAGGAGACAGGTTTTGAAGTTCTTGTGTAAGGCAAAAATTGTATTTGGTCAAAAGTGGTCTTATGAATCTCACAGGAAGGTGCACAGTGGGGACCCACATTCCGTCTCCACACAGAGCCCGATTTCCCCAGCAGCAGTGGAATCACTTCTTCAGTTGAGCACCAGATAAAATAACTGACTTGCACACGACTAATGTTGTATGAAAAAATGTGACTCTTTGCACTAAAATCACACTCAGCTTAATTAAACACTTTCATTAAGGAGAAACACTTGTGATTAGGAAGGGGTACTTAAGAACTGAAGTCGACTGGGGTACAGAAAAACATCTCTGTCCTTCTAGGCATACGATGAGTAAAGCTGGGAATTGCCAGTACTACCTGAATTGTTATTTTCCAGTTTCCTTTGTTAAGTTGAGCACATGTAATTGAATTTGATTAAATTAAGTGCATGCTGATATAGCTCACACCACTGTATTTTTATTTCTTGCTTGTCCAAAATTATCTTTGAGGAAAGTATGATACATTTGGTGAGAGCATGGGCCCTGGCTTAGAACATGTGGGACTGAACCATAATACGTGTGACTGTGTTCATGTTACTTCATCTCTCTCTTCCTCTAATATCCCATGTATAAAGTCAGCATTAAAACAGAATCGACCTCATAGCTTTGTTTTACGGACTCACTGCAAAGCAGTCAATATTGTTAGGAGTAATTGTTATAGCAACAGTGTGTGTTGATTTTTAAGTGTGATTCCACGTTAGACCTCAACTTACATCACATATCAGACTTACTAGAGCTTGGGCTGTTGCCCAAAAAATAATCTTGCCTTTTAAATAGAGCACTAGATGAATGAGCTGCTGGCAAACTTTAGATATGCACTACTAAACGGGGGATGGGGGGAGGTGCTTATTCATGACTTAAAAAAAAAAAAAAATTGAACCTACCCAAAAGGATCTCTCTCAAAACTGAGAACAAAGCAAATACACCTATCAGATATAAAACCATGGTCTTTGGCCTAAGAATAATGATAAATGCATTGGGATATAGGAGATTCCTAATAAATGTAAGATTGATGGATTGTTCCTACCAAAACCAATGTGCACTATGTCTTAAAGGCAGACTCTTAGGTGAAGTAATATAAATTTGCCAGATTTAGGCCTCATGAGTTATGAGAGTGAGAAAGAGAAAGAGGGAGAGACAGAGAGAGGGAGGAATGGTGGGAGGGAGAAAGACAGACATTTATTTTAAAAGAGCATTTCTATCGAAAAGAGGTGATGAAGTCTGATGATGTGGATGAAATTAAAGGATGGCTAAGATGAAGTGATAAAGTGGTGAAAAGAAAGAAGCTTCATTTTGATAGAGTGGGGGGAAACCCAGTAGATCTAAGATTAGAGCATTTTTAGAATGAAGCTTTTCATATCTGGTTTTTGCAATGGTCCCTTTCAAATGTGTGGTAATTACTGGCATAAACTTCTTGTTACCACTTGTTTGAAGTATAGCTGCCATGTTTGCAAATATTTTTCAGAATAAAACCTGTAGCTGACAAGCATGTCCACATTTAGAAGTTGTCTGTATGAAAAAAGTCATCACACTTTGACTTAGAAAATAATTAGATTAAGCTCCTGAGCTCTTTTAGATAATTATACTACATAGCCTATGGTTAATAGCACCTCAAAGAATTAAAATTCATTATTCTCCACTTTTTTAAAAAGTCAGAACCACAGAGAGTTGAATGATAAAAGGTTATAAAACTTAAATTTTAATTGGGTACTTTCATGGCTATTCCATAGCATTATGGTACTGAAATCATTAATATCCTATAATCATACAATAACTAATATTTCTGGAGCATTTTTGTGCCAGAAATTGTGGCACAATTTCTAAATACTTTTAACTTCTCTAGTCATTATAGCTTGGTGAAGTAGAGTTTATTGTTACCCCTACTTTATATATGAAGAAACTGAGGTGCAAAGAGGTTAAGTTGCTTTCCCAAGATGTAACTAGTATGTGGCAGAGCCAAGGTCTGTGTCCCTTTGTGCCTCTGGGCCTTCCCCACTGGTCTGGACTGCTTATGCTTTAACACAGATTCTGAGGTAGAGTTAAGATGTAGGGAGAGTTTACAAAATTAATTGGAATTTATTGTACTAGTTTTGGAACTCTTTCAGAGAGTTGCCCGTTTTAAAGATAAAATTCTTGAGAATTTAAGTTCTTTAGAATGTTCTAGACTTTCAACTGTTTCAGTTCTAATGTTTACTGTAGTAGACACATAGCGTGGATTACATTACTGTTCCTGGTATCAGTACTGACTTCCACATTACATGCCGCACATTTTACTCCAGTACTGGGGATTAAACCCAGGGTGCTCTGCCACTGAACAACATCCCCAGCCGTTTAATTTTAATTTAATTTTTTGAGGCAGGGTCTCACCAGGTTTCTCAGGCTGGCCTTGAGCTTTTGGTCCTCTTGCCTCCGCCTCACAAGTCTTTGAGGTTACAGGTGTATGCTACCATGCCTTATTTACTTCCTACTTTTAAAAATGATTATATGTCTGAGGATTTGGGAGTAGGTAGTGGGTGAACAATATTTGAGTTGCAGCAAAAGAGATCTTTTGGTGGCTTTGGACAAAAGAATTCCATTACATTTGGATGGGTTTTCAAGTGTAATGTTTCTGACTGGACAGAATTGATGGAATGACCATTTGAACAACTTCTGGTGGCCTCGAATATTCGCTTGAGAGTTCCTCAGTTGTCTTTGTTTTTTGTGTTAAATTCAGAGGAGCATCATTTACAAGATAAATAAGTGATTTTCTTAGGGTGTTTCACCTCTGTAGCTCTTCTAGTCAATGTCTTTTCCTTGGGTCCTACACCTTAGAATGAGAAGGGAAGATTTTATTTCCTGTTAGGTCAACTTGGTAAATTTTCAGGCCTATCCTGTAATAAGGAATAGATTAAAAGTCTCATATGTCTTAATTGATAACATGTTAAATTTTATTCTTTTAGAAATTGCACAGATTCTGTGTATGTGCCTCTGTGTGTGGTTCTTATTTTTATTTTGTGTAATTTTAAAGATAATGTATGTTTGGGCAAAAGATCCAAGTCATAAAAGTATACCCCATCACTGACATGCCCTCCACTCAGAATCTACTGGTATCATTTCAATAAAGAAGCTTCCAGACCCCTCCATTCCCTAGAAGATACATAGAAATAAACAATGGTGAATAAAATACTACAGATGGTGTTTTGCTTTCTGTTAGTTCTTTCATATAGATCTTTCCATGTTTTGAATGGCAGTATACTATTCCAATGTGAATGGATATGTTATAATTCATTCAACAAACCATATTGCCAGGCATCTGTGTTGCTTTTCATTTATCCTCTTGTAAGCAGTGTGCTGCTGGGAGCATCACATATTCTGATATCTTTGCACATTTTCCCATTTCCCTCCATAGGATAAGTCTATTAGGTATGGGTTTGCTGATTCCAGCAAAATGTAAAATAAAATGTTTTTTAAGTTGCTGATTTACTTCAAGGACTATTCTGATGTGAACAGTCAGTGAACAATCAGTGCATGAGAGGGTGTATTTCATTATATCCAATTTCTTCTTGCTTAATCTACTTATTTGTTATTTTAATAACTATTAAGCACCTACCACATGCCAGACGTTACATTGTCAATGATAAATGATTCAGAAATGTTTTTTGCCTTCTCAGAATTTATTGATTTGAATAGCTAGAATCTATCTGGGTTTTTTGTTTTGTTTTGTTGATACCAGGGATTGAACCCAGGGGTGCTTTGCCACTAAGCTACATCCCCAGTCCTATTTATTTTTTTTGAGATAGAGTCTTGCTAAGTTGCTGAGGGTCTCGCTAAACTGCTGAAGCTGCCCTTGAACTTGAGATTCTCCTACCCTAGCCTTCTAAATTGCTGGGATTATAGGCATGTGCCACGGTGCCTGGTTTCTTTCTGGATTGTTTGTTTTTGGGGTGCTTTTTGTTTGTTTTTGCGTATTTCTTTTAAAATCCTCATTTACTTTCTTCTCATTAGTTTCAATATCGTTTACGTGCATATTGACCAATAATCTTCTTTTGTGAATTGCATATTCACGTACTTGTTTCTCTGTAAGTGTTTTTCTGACTTAATTACTATTTTTAGGTTATTATGTAGTCAGAATCTATCTTTCTAGGCAGGCCTCCTCCACCCTAAGATCATAAAACTTGTTTGCCCGTTGGACTAGCCAAGGTTCTTGGTTGCAAAAACAGAAACTGACTGTGGTCTACTTAAGCGAGAAATGGTACTGGGTGCTCCCAGTATAGCCAGGAATGGTGGAGACAAGAAGTCCAAGGAGCTGGGGGCTGAACCAGAGTAGACCACATGGCCCTGAATGTGCTGCTTCTCAAATTATAGTTTCGGGAGGACGGTTTTCCACCTTTCTTCATTGCTTTCATGGTGTCTTCATTTTTTGGTGCATTATCCCCTTGCAGTAGTAAAGACAGACACAACTAACAGTCTTCCTATTTTAGCTTCCCAGACAGAGAGGGCACTTCTAAGCAGATAGTTGTGTAAAAGTTTTGGTGTTCCATCTCATTGGCCTGTTTTGGGACTTGTGTCTGTGAACCAGTCACTGTGGCAAGGGGGACAGAATGCTTTGACTGGCTAGACCAAGTCACACGCCTGTCCCTGGTGCTGGGAGTATAATCAGCTGGACTAGAAGAGGAAAACTTTTCAAAGAAAAGTGGGGTGCTATTGTGGCAGAAGGGAAACTAGTTGTTGTCATCTGTGATCATGGTTTCTGACATTTTTGATAGTTGACTGGATTCTACAATCAGTAGTGCAAAATGCCACTTTATTGTTTAAAAAATTAACATGTATTTTTTATTAAACCATTCTTTATATATCTGTCACTAGGTAGAAGAAATATTAAAACCCCCATAAGGAAAGTAAGTCTCATTCTTCATTTTTTAATCAGTTATACTGCATGAGAGAAAGCTGTTTAGAGGAATTACTTCTTTTTTATTGTATACAAGTAACACTGATTCTTAAACGTGCAAGATTCATACCGGGTGAAGATGTACATTTTACTAAAAACCCATATGTTTGTGAAATCTAATATAGTGTTATAAGAATGTTTGGAGGTCTAGATAGTAGCTTATACTAGGAAAGCCAAAAATATAAAACTGAGAAAAAAAACGAAAAAAAAAATACCCTCAATCATATGCCATAAAAAGTCATTGCTATGTGTTGTAAGATAGCCCTTCAGTCATTTAAAACTGTTTCCCTATCTGAGTCACCACTTGCTCAATGTATTTTCTCCCATGAATGTCAGTAATATATCCTTTAGCAAACAGAAAAATACCAAGAAAACAATGTAGTATAAGAAACAAACATGGGGGCTGAAGCAGTGGCTTGACGGTTATGGCCCTTGCCTGGCGTGCGTGAGGATGCAGGTTCCAACTCCAGCAACACGTACACAATGAAGCGTCAGAGCAATGAAAGCCACATGAAAAAGCTAAATAAAATTGATTCTCTCTTTCTCTCTCTCTTAAAAAGAAAGAAAGAAAAGAAACAAACATGGATTCTTTTTAGAATCAGACAGACTTGGATATCAGTCTGATCTTTTAGAATGTGATCTTAAGTGTGTCTCCATGTGAAAAGTAGTATGATAACTATTACACAAATTTAAGGATTAAATGATGTGTTTACATAATAACAGTATCTATTATTATTACAATGTAAAATTATTATTGGGGGGAAAGAAGCATTCTTTTGGAAAATCAGTTGTGCCAGTTAACATATGTGGAGACAGTTATATGTCTAAAAGAAATAGTACATATTTCCAAATGTTTCCCGAGACTTACTTATTTATTAATTCATTCATTTATTGTTGTGTTTCTGGGAATGGAACCCAGGGCCACATATGCCAGGCAAGCCCTCTACCCTAGCACTGGGGTTTTTCTTTTTGAAATCTGTAGATTGGAGATAGCTATGTGGAGTAAAATACTGATTTACTAAAGATAGGCTCTGAAGTACTAGCATGGATTTTCTACAGTGTTTAAGGATCTATGAGATGCAGTATTTTGCGTGCATTTTTAGACAGAGCAGCCATGGCCCCAAATACCTGGTCACTGCCCAGTGCTCTAGGCCCCCAGGAACCAAGGAACCCTCCATAGAGTTACCCATTCTAGCCCTGTGGGCTTTGAACTTGGGGCCACACTGTAATTTGATTAACACTTTCACTTATTGATGATCTTGTTATTTTGGCCCTTTGCAGTTGAATGATTTATACAAAGGCTTTATCCTTCAGGCAAAGCATATATTTGTTGTCTAACTACAGAGTTTAGCATTGAATAATTTTATGACAGACCACATTTGGCATGCCTAGTTATTCAGGGAATTTTCAAAGAACTGTGGAGGGACTTTTTAGTCACACATCCTCTCTGTTCTTAGTCATCTATTCCTTTTATGGTAGTCATTAGCAAATATCTCTCAACCTCTTCTATAATGTTTAACAGTCAGCGTAAGCTCTCTGTAGTGTTGGCTGTTTTGAGCTCTGTGTACTTAATTATGAGACAGTCAACATATACTTGTGAAAACATAAACTAAATGTTGGTACAGTCTCCACGTAGTTTCTTTTTACAGAACCACAGTTGTTGATACCCATAGTAAACTGTCTAACCCATTAATTAAAAGATTTTTCTCTTATCTACCATTTTGGGTACTAGCTCTCTCTCCTCTCTTGTACCGCTTCCTCAGGTGTCATTGATTACATTCAGAATTAAGGAACAAGTGGGGCTGGAGCAGTGGCTTGGTGGTTACCTGGCATGCGCAAGTACACCAGTTCAAACCCCAGCACCACATACACAACGAAGTGTCCGAGGAATGAAAGTCATATGAAAAACTAAATAAAAATTGCTTCTCTCTTTCTCTCACTGCCCCCTCTATCTTTAAAAAAAGAAAAAAAAAAGAAAAAAAAAAAAAGAACAAGTGGATTGAAAGTCAGTGTGATTAGGTTTGCCTGAATTCGCAGGAAATCAGATATTTTTATATTCTAGGTCATCAGAAGCACCGATAAGCTCAACTCCTTGACCCTGGGGGCCTGGTCAAATTCCAGGATTGCATCATTGCCTTCCCTGATACCTAGTAAATCCAATTGTTTAGTCACCACCTATTCTCCTTAGCTGTTAAAAGCTGTTTTTAGGCTGTGCTCTTGTTAAGAGTAGACCCGAAGAACTTCTTGTACCTTTTCTAAAAATTTGCTAATTTTCATTCCAGCTTCTCCTAAGCCTGTATTTTCTCCCCCAACTCATAGACACATTCATTCCCCTAGACATATTCAGAAATGAGTCTTTTTTCATACACCTAAAAGACCTTGGACTTACAGCTTGAAATCAACACTGAAGGTAATAATTAAGGTAAGAAAACAAGGATTTTCGTTGATGAGTCAGATATCTGGTAGGACCTTACTCTCAGTCTCTAGCACAGTATTATATTACACAGTGCTCTTCTAAAGGTCTTGCAGGCCCATGATTCAGCATATCCTGAGTGAAACTTGTCTCTCCCCAGCCCCTGACTTCCTCTCCTGCATTCTCTATCTCCTGCTATTCAACCCTCTCCATCCTTTAGTCGTCTAACTTGGACCACTCTCCCTTCCTTACACTCCACATCCAATCCCCACAGCCTCCAGAAGCGGGGCATTAGATCCTGGGCTCCCCTCATCTCTCACAGGCCCATCCAGCAATAATAAGTAATAATCCATTCACTGTGGTATGTTGTCCCAAGATCTTTGCCAGAAATGACCCCAGCTCCATCTACTCCTACTACCAAGTGCATTTCATGTTGTAACTTCATAAAAAAAAAAGTCTCAGTGCCCTAAACACACTTTGACATTTCATTCCTATGTCTTAATGAGCTCAGTTTTGTGGGTTGCCCTTCCTTGTTTGTACATGATGAAGTTTTATTCATCCTTTAAGCACAACCCAAATGTTAGCTCTTTCTCTGCCTCGATTGGCAGAATTAATGGTGTTTTCTTTTGTGACTCCAGAACTTATGCTTCTAACCACTCTGCTACAGTGAACTGGTAAATCTCCTGCTCCGGCACTAGACTTCCTGGGTTCAGATCCCAGCTGTATGCTAGCTGAAAGATGTGGGGTAATTGTGAAAACTTTCAAACTCTCAGTTTCCTTATTTGTAAAATGGACACAGAGCCTCCAACTCATAGGGTGTTATGAGGATTAAGTTGCAGACTTTTTCTGCAACTTTTGTTTTTAGTGTTTGATAAGTGTTGTATTAAGATGATCTGAACTTCTGAATATTTGAAAAATAAGCTTCTTGCTGTGTGCCCTTTGCTGGATTGTATGCTCCTTGAGGGAAGAGCTGTGTTACTCCGTTTTGCACTGTAGAGAGCTTGCTGCATGGCAGGCACTGTGCTAAGAATGTTAAGAGTCTCTCCCTCAAGGACCCCTCAGAGGGAAATACTGCTTCCTGCGTTAACTGGTGAGAACACAGAGAGGTGCAGTGCCTTGGCTAGGGCCACCGAGCTGGTGAGAGGAGAAACTGGAATTGGATCCCAGGCAGTCTGGTCACAGATCTCTTGACCGCCGCACGAGGTTACCTCACAGTGAGTACTTAATGAATATCTGCTGGAATGATACTGAATGAGGTTCAGATAAATCGTAAGAAATCAAGAGATGGACTGAATGAGTAAGAGCATTGATAATAGTAGGACACCAGGGGTAATCAGTATTAGTGACTGGGGTTAGCTGTTCCTTTGCAGATAAATAAAACTCTTATTTATTCATTTTTATAGTGCTGGGAATTGAACAGAATGCTTTTAAGTTGGTTTGTTTAGTTTGTAGATGGACACTTTACCTTTATTTTATTTATTTTTATGCACTACTGAGGATTGAACCCAGTGCCTCACACTTGCTAGGCCAGCGCTCTACCACTGAGCTATGAGCTCAGCCCTAAAACTCTGTTTCTTAAGTCATAATGCTTCTGGATGGCACAAAGTGGCTTTATACCCAGACTAGCTCAATTAATACCCAAATTAAAACTTGTTATGAGGAGAACTTATTTTTCCACCACAATAGAGTAATTGGCACTAGTTCTACCCTCCTACCACAAATAACTAGAGTCAGTTAGCAAAATTTATGAAACAACTGTTTCAAACACGGGGCAGCAGGCAGTGTGGACTATGATCTCTGAGAGAGGGGAACTGGGTAAGTCCCTTGAGTCTGGGGCAGACACTAAGCTCCGTGTGCCTGTAGTCCAACTGCACATGGCCAGTATGTTGGAGGCCTCAGATCATGCTCAGTTTGATTTGCTGGGACAACCCACAGGACTTTGCTATAGTCATACTTGTGGCTAAGGTTTATTACAGTGGAAAAATACAAAGTGGAAAATCAGCAAAGGGAGAAGGTGCATGGGGTGAAGTCAGGAGGACACCAGGCACAGCCTTCCATGAGTGAGTCCTCTCCTGGCCATGCTGCGCTTAATTTCCCTAGCAACAAGGTGTGTGAAATACCAGGGAACCTTATTAGACATACTGCCACAATTTTTATTAGGTACAGACCCACTTTGTTAGCTCTATTCTGTGATTTCTTCTTTTGTTTTCCCCCAGGGCTGAGGACTGAACTCCGGTCCTTACGAGTGCTAGGCAAGTACTCTGCACTGAGCTAAATCCCCAACCTACTATTCTGTGATTTCTAATCTGCTATAAAAATAAAAATAAAAAGGTCCAAGGATGTGTCCCAGTGGTAGAGCACCCCTGGGTTCAGTCCCCAGTACTGAGGGTGGTGGTGAAGGGGAGAACATTAATAAGTTTAAAAGTGAAAGATACATTAAAACTGGTAGTTCTAGAATTGAAAAATACAATGTCTGAAATCAAAACTTCACTGGAGGGGACTCAGAGCAGATTAAAAATCAGAAAAAAGGTCGGTGAACTTGAAAACATAGAAACTGTCCAGTGTGAAACATGGAGAAAAATAACTGCAAAAGAAATGAACCTCTGGAGCCTCAGTGAATTGGGAGACATTATTAAGTGGTCTAACATGCATATAATTGAAGTTCTAAGGGTGGAGGACAAAAATAAATTGAGCAAAACAAAGGCCCGAAATGTCCAAATTTAATGAAATCTATAAACCCACAGGCGCAGGGAACCAAATGAAACCGAAGCACAATAAACACAAAGAATACCACAGAAAGGCACAGCATAACCAAATTGCTGAAAGCCAACGATAGTGTCAAAATTCTTAAAAGAAACCAGTAAAAAGAAGAAACTTACATGTAAAGAATTAAAAACAGGAATATCATGCGCTCCCCATCAGAAACCGTGACGCTGCATACAATGGAGTAAGATCTTTAAATGCTGAAGGAAAAAACAGCCAATATAAAAATTGTACACCAGGTGAAAATACCCTTTAAAAAACGAAAACAAGGGGCTGGAGCAGTGGCTCCGCCGTTACGGCGCTTGCTTAGCATGCGCCAGCGGGTTCAAACCCCAGCACCCCATACGCAACTAAGTGTCAGAGCAACAAAAGCCACATAAAAACTAAATAAAATTTGATTCTCTCTGTTTCTCTCTCTCACTGTCCCTTTATCTTTTTTTTTTAAAGAAGACAAAGCAAAGACCTTTTCAAATAACAAAAGCTGAGAAAATTCATAATCAGCAGACCTGTACACCAAGAAATTGAATGGGAAACTTTTTAAGCTGAAGGAAATGATCCCAGATGGAAACTCACATTTTTTCAAAAGAATAAAGAGCACTAGATGTGGTTAATATGTGGGTAAATTTTAAAAACTTTGTTGTCCCTTAAAAATTAAAAACAAAAAAAGCTCTTCAAACAAGAATTGACTGTTTAAATCAAACCTAATAGCATTGCATTGTGAAGTTTATAACTTCTGTATAAATAAAATATATGACACTGATACCAAGAATGGTTCTTTCAATATACGCAAAGTGGTGTAATATCAGTGGCACATGTCTGTGTAATCTCAGGGACTAGAGAGGCTGAGGCAGGAGGGTCATAAGCTCGAGGACAGCCTCAGCAATTTGGTGAGGCTCTAAGCAACTAAGCAAGATGCTATCTCAAAATAAAAAAAATTAAAAGGGCTAGGAAAGTAGCTCACTGGTAAAGAAACCCTAGGTTCAATCCCCAGTACCCGCCCCCCGCCAAAAGATTGAAATAATGGTACCTGCCCCCTGCCAAAAGATTGAAATAATGGTAAGTATGTTTCCCCACCACAATAAAATCAAACTATGAATCAATAAAAGAAATAATATCTGAGAAATTCTCCAACTATTTGGAAGTTAAACTTCTCACTTTCGACATAACACATGGTATAAAGAAGAAATCAGCAGGGTAAGTAGAAAATATTTTGAATTTAATTAAAATTGAAATCACAAGGGCTGGGCGATAGAGTGCAGGGGTAGAACACTTGCCTAGCATGCTTGAGGCTCTGTGTTAGAGCCCCAGAAGTGGGGTGGGGGAGGAGTAAAGAAAGAAAGAAGTGAAAAATTAATAAAATGAAAATGAAATCACAGTATGTCAAAAATCTGTAAGGTACAGCCAACGCAGTGGTTGAGGGAACAATAGTTTGAAATGCTTATATTTATTTTGGTCATGGTGGTGCACACTGTAATCCCTGCGGCTCAAGAGGCTGAGATAGGAGGATCCCAAGTTCAAAGCCAGACTCAGAAATTTAGTAAGGCCTTAAGCAACTTAGCCACACCCAGTCTCAAAAATAAAAATGGGCTGGGGATGTGGCTCCGGGGGTTAAGCCCCTGTGGGTCCAATCCAATTCCTGGTACCAAAACAAAATGAAAAGAAAAAAAAGTGCTTATACTAGAGAAGAAAAAAAGATCCAAAACCAATGGTGGAAGAAAGGCAAACAATACAAAACAACAAAACCAACTATGAAACCAAAAGTTGGTCCCTTGCAAAGAATAATAAAATTGATTAAAATGAGTCTGATTCCCTTTAATATTCTTGAAACAGATTATAGTATACTGTTAAAATTAATTTTTGAGAACCAAAAAGTTAAATCATTGATCTAAGATCTTTGACCTTGTTTTAAGATCTTGGTATTGGGGCTGGCGCTGTGGCTCAGTGGTTACAGTGCTTGCCTCCTCGCATGCTCAAGGACCCGGGCTTGAACCCCAGCACCACGTACACAAAGAAGTGCCAGAGCATTGAAAACCAAGTGAAAAACTAAATACAATTGATACTCTCTCTCTCTCTCTCTCTCACTCACACACAGACACACTCTCTCTCTCACTGGCCCTCTTTAAAAAAAAATAAAAAATAAAAAGATCTTAAAAAGATCTTGGTATTAAGCCATAATAAAACTTTTTTTTTTGCTTTTTGTTTTTGGTACCAGGAATTGAATCCTGGAGTGCTTTACCACTGATCAACATCCCCAGACCTCTTTCTTTCTTTCTTTCTTTCTTTTTTTGAAACAGGTTCTCACTAAATCACCCAGGTTGGACTTGAATTTGTTGATACTCCTGACTCAGCCTCTAAAGTAACTGGAATTACAGTTACACCATGCCTGGCATAAAATTTACTTAAGCATGTGTGTTACAAGTTAAGTTATGATAAATAGTATTTATTTTTGTCTTAACATTTCAAAAAGTTTCTCCTGAAAGATAGCTATACTTATGGAGAAATATTGGAAACGCCTGTACAATTTCTGTGTTTTCTGTTCTGTCTTCAGTTTTAAACAAAACGTTATGTAAAGCAGGTGATAAAAGCTTGAGATCAAGAACAAAAATGTATGTTCTAGGAAAATCCAGTTAAAGATGTTGAAAAACACATTGTGCATTTGTATATTCCATTTATAAGAAATGCATTTTCATAGCACACATTTACTGTGAGGTGGTATTCAGACACCATAAACTATAAAACAAATAACCATGAAAGAAATTAAACTATTCAGAGACCAAACCACAATATGTCATGTGATGATGTGCAGTTTTTTATTAAGAAATTTAGTTGTTTTACAATCAAAAATGCTTCCAATTAAACAATATATGTATATACTCTGAAAATTAGATTTATCCCCTAAAGCCCTCCCTAATTGCCCACCCTTACCCCTCCCCACTCCTTTCTGGTGCATCTCTATGAATGCCCTAGGTTATATGTCACTACACCTTTGCTGGGTTTAATACATGAGAGTTGACCACCTTTCACACTGGCCAGGGTCTGGCTCCAGCCTCCACAGATGAGTGAAGACATTCAACCCTTGACTTTCTGGGTTAGGCTAATTTCACTCAGCATGATTTATTCCATCGCCAGATGATGTGCAGTTTTAACAATTGATCTCTTCAGTTATCAAACTCATTGATAAATAATCTGTACCACTAGTTGTAGTGTTATTCACAGTGGCAGAATCTTGTAGTAAAGGTGAAGTGAAGCAAGTATGGAGTCATTTTGTTCTTGATGAAAGCAATCTAAAATATTCAACTTTATTTGACTTGTAAGATTATAAACTACTTGATTATCCTGTTCAGCAAATATTGAATACAAGCTTGAGGAAAAAAGTAAAATTAATTAAAATTATCTTAATGACTAGGATATTTAGTAAATTTGCTTCCTTTCTCAGCGGTTTGCTATCTGATTATTCAGTTGATAGGACTATGCAGATTATGATTGCTTATGAAATCTTAAAAGCCAACAACAGAAGCCGGCACTCCCTACCATTCCTTTAGTTTTTCACTTTTTGAAACGTCTCACTGATTATGAGTCTCCCAGATACAAAAAGAATTGCTTCGAACCAAACCAGTCAGTTTGGCCACATTCTAATAGTGCTTTTTTCCTGAAGGGTTTCTTCATGCAGGGAGTGGAGAGGTGGAAGAAGGACATAAAACGATAAAGCTGACTCAAACTGGGATTTTAGAACTATTAGAACTCAATTTCAGTTCTAATTTTTATTTTAATATAGTCACCTCATAGTTTGCAATATGCTTGTCGAGGAGAGTTCCTTTCTGTTTTTTATTATCCTCCTTCTGAAATCTGATCTGCATACCCCCAGGCAAAGTTAGTACCCGGATAGGACAGACTCCTGGGAGACTGTGTAAGAATTCATTTTCTGAGAGAACTTGGACAGTGGGACTTCATAGGGGACGTTGGACTGACCTGGGTAGGACTGTCATTTGAAGGGTGGGACTGTCCTTCTTACCTGTTACACAGCTCGAGCAACCAGGAATTCTCTAAGTGCTGTGAATCCCAGGGATTAAGTGTGAGTGTGATCATCTTCGCCACTGCTGCTGTCCTTTCTGTATGCACATCCTCCTTCCACGTTTTTGGAGTTCGTTACATTTGACAGTTGTACATCAGTGATATTTTTATGGTTCAGAATAAATCAAAATATGTTAAAGCTGTAATTCTATTTTCTGTTTTCACTTTCTAATGTGAAGTTTTGTTTTTGTATGGGACTTTATTTACAAAGTAGTGGGAAGTGAACACCAGGTAAGTTGATTGGTAAGATTTTTTATGGCAAAGGATAAGGTCTAAAATCCTCATAAATTATCAGAGAGGTATAAAATTGAACTGTAATCAACTACACTCACTTTGCTTTTCTTTTTGATTTGTTTCAATCAGTTTTTCCCTTTTCTGTGTTCAAGTTCTCAACTTATACTCTTCTTCCTCATTATTATTCCTGAACGCCTCCTTCTAGAGGAAAGTTCTTGTTTCTTTCTTCTCAGAATTGGATCTTCCCTATGTTTACAGAGTGTGAGGGGTTCTTAGAACCTCAGTTTTCTTACCAAGATTTATTTGGCAGATAGCATTTTTGAAAAATAAATATCATGAAATCTGTAAATTTTCCAGTAAATAGCTTTCTATCATACTGGGTTGTAAACTGACTTGAATGAATTCCCATGCTTATATTTAATGCAGAATTGGGAAATATCAGATTATTGGAAGTCCTCAGGAAGAGACCAATCAATCCCACAGATGAAGGACAAAGATAATGTGTTCCCAGTGATTTGGTGATTATGCAGAGACTAACTGACAAGTGACCTCTCTTAGATACTGAGTCACATTGCATGAGAAGAGGACTGTGAATTCTGTTCACTTAACAAATCGTGTTCAATAGCTGGAGCAGGGTGCTGTGCTGGTGGTGGGATTCCAGGGTAAACAGTAGAAGTTGTCTCATCTTGACACTGGCCTTCCAGGCTGCCTGAGAGAGCTGCCTCTTACCTAGAGGCAGCCATTTCTCATCTGCCTCCCCTCTTTCCCTTCTGTTCTGTTTCTCAAACCAGATCCAAAAGCTTTGTTGCTCCCTGTTTCGCCATTACCTTGGCGCTTATATCACAGCACATTATAATTACTAATATGTTCGCTTTTCCAGATTATTGAGACTATTTTGTGTTGCCCCATACCACACAGAATAATCAGAACATGGTTGATGTCAAGATATACGCTTCATGAGTCAAAAACAGCAAATACCATCATTATGTATAATTATAATGCAACAATTAAAAATGTGGAAAAATGAAAAAAAAAAAAACACAAACAAAAACCCAGCAGTGTTGGGGCTGGGGATTTAGCTCAGTGGCAGAGTGCTCGCCTAGCCTGTGCTAGGACCAAGCGGTCCTCAGCCCTGAAAAAAAACAGCAGTGTTTCACACCCTTTCCATGTAGAAAGCAGTAAGAGGGTGAGGTATTTTTGTTTTTGTTTGTTTTTTAAAGAAAGAGAGACAGTGGGGGCTGGAGCGGTGGCTCAGCAGTTACGGTGCTTGCCTGGCATGCGCAAGTTCGCGAGTTCAAACCCCAGCACCACGCACGCAACTAAGTCTCAAGAGCAACGGGAGCCATGTGGAAAACTCAAAAAAATTGATTCTCTCTGTCTCTCTCTCTCACAGTCCCCTGTTTCTTAAAAAAAAAAAAAAAGAAAGAAAGAAAGAAAGAAAGAAAGAAAAAAGAAAAAAAGAGAGAAAGACAAACAACTGGCTTTTGCTGCTCCAACACTTAGTTGTGTACGTGGTGCTGGGGTTTGAACTCTGGTCCTTGAGCTTGGCCAGGCAAGCGCCGAAACTGCTGAGCCACCGCTCCAGCCCCAAGAGGGTGAGTTTTGTAGAGGTCCTGGCTTAAGGGCCCTTGGTGGCTGCCACATAGACTGAAAGATCAGCATCTCAGCACACCTGTCCCTTTTTGGCACTTTGCACACTCCACAGAAGCTCTTCGGAGGTTTTTGAGTCTGGAGATTGTTGTTAGAGGAACTAGAGGAAGAGCAGAAACCAGGAGCAAGTGCATGGCTAGAGGGCTGAAGGGCAGTCGCTTGGGAATAAAGACTGAAAAGGAATCTTGGAGTTTTAGCCAGTTTTCTGAAGGAGAAGCAGCTTTAAAATATTCCTGCAAGTTAGCTTAGGGAGATGGGACTTTAACCTTTGAAAGGGTGGTATTTTCTGTAAAAGTCCCTCCTTTTTATTTTCTTTCCATCCTGGCCTGTCAAAACACCAAGTGCAAAAAGCAGCTGGTTTTCCAGCTCTGTGAATATACTAAAAGCCCTTCAGTTGTACACTTTAAATGGATGGGTAATGCAGTACGTGGATTCTTACTGCATAACACTGTCAAATTTTTTTCTCCACTGTATTTGAGTTTTAAAAAGTGAATGTGAAGAAAAAAAATAGTTGGTTGCTCTGTATGTGAGAGAATGAATACTGAGGGGGCCTTAGAATTACCAAGATATAATTAAATTACTTATTTTACTTATTTAAACATTTCCAAATCTTGAACATTTAGAAATTTCATATTGATACTTCTTGTGAATTTTATAATGTTTCATAAATATCCCAGAGAGAATTCCATCCTGTTATAATCAAGTTACTATTTTATTTTGATAGAAAGGAATGATAAATCTTTGTAGCTATATAATATAGATTATTACATTTTGATATGAAATCATTAGTCCCAAAAGATTGAAATACAATTAATTATTTGGGTACTTTCAAAGACTGATTTGCTAGTGTCCAAATTGTAGCTATAAGCAAAGCTATTTTAATATTCTGGATAATGTATTCCTTTTATTTTCACATAAACATTACCTACAAGTTTCTAGTGTGTGTAAAAACTGCAGAATCATGAAACAAAATGCATTTGTGCCTCTTAATATTTGTATTTTGTAACTTTTATGTTAACTATGTATTGCTGCAAAATGAATTACCTTAGAACTTAACATCTTAAACAAGAAGCGCTTATGATCTCAATGTAAGTCAAGAATCCCAAGCACAGCCTAGGTGGGTGTCTCTGCCTCAGGACGTGTCAGTGTCAAGCCCTGGCTGCAGTCTCACCCAAAAGCTCTAGTGAAGGAGAGTCTACTTGTAAGCTCGCTCACATTGTTGGGGGCAGGATTCAGTTCCTCATGGGCTGTTGGAATGAGGTCCTCAGTCACTCAAGGGCTGTTGGGTGGGGTGACGTGGACGTCCATCTAGAGTCACTGACAGCATGGCTTCTGGCTGCCATCAGAGCAAACTATAGACACCAAGAGAGAGTATGCAAGACAGAAGCCACAGTCTTTTTGTAAACCCAACATTGAAAGCAACATTCCATAACCTTTGTCACATCTGTAAAAAGTGAGTCAATAGAGAAGCTGGGCGTGGTGGCACACGCCTGTGATCCGAGTGACTTGGGAGTCTGAGGCAGGAGGATGGCAAGTTCAACGCCAGCCTCAGCAACTTGGGGAGTCCCTGAACAACTTAGACCCCGTCTCAAAATAAAATTTAAAAAAAGGCTGGGGATGTGGCTTAGTGGTTAAGTGCCCCTGGGTTCCCTGATACCAAAAACAAAAACAAAAACAAAAAAAACCAAGCAAACAAAACAAACAAACAAAAAGAAATGAGTCACTAGGTGAGCCTATACTCAAGGGAAGGGAATTTCACAAGGGCATGAATACCAGGAGGCAGGAATATGTGGAGTTCATTTTGGAGGCTGCCTACCACAACGTTTCTCTCAGGAAGTTCCACATAGTAATATATTTCCACTTAGACTTAATTTTTTTTTACTAAGAATTTCATTGTATCTCTTAAAAGTATTAGTGATACTCAAAGATGTAATAGATGAGGATTGGGGAAGAGTACTCTAGAAGTGTTACCATATTGCCTTCTGTCTTGTTAGTCCACTGCCCCTGGAGCATTGCCTTTATCCAGGATGGCTCAATACCCGTTAAGACAGCCATTGGAACTGGGCACGATGGTGCACAACCTTCAATCCCAATTCCTTGGGAGGCTGAGGTAGGAGGATCACTCAGGTCCAAGAGTTTAATGCCAACCTGTACAACATAGTGAGACTGACTCAAAAACAAAACACAGTCATTAAAAAGGGGAAATGGGGCCTGAAGGGGTGTGTGTGTGTGTGTGTATGTATGTGGACAATCAAGAAGTGTCAACTGTCACATCCCATTTGCCACAGTATATTCAAATGGCAACACAAAAGGCTAGGTAAGATAGTCTTTGGGTAGCTAGGGACTCAAATAAAAATGATTATATTATGAAATAAAGGAGAGTATGAATATTGAGGGGAAAGCTAGAAGCCTTTGCCAAAGCTTCCAGCAGCATTAAAGTGGATATCACATGGCCATGCACTAATGCATTTTACTCAGAGGGGTGCAAAATCATGTCCTCATTCAGAGCTTCTTACTCTTAATTTAGACAGAGCCCTTATTAACTTGGTTATACAGTTTCCCAAACCACTGCAGATTGAGAGGAAGTGCAGTGAGAGGCAGGCATCTTGACAGCAGCAAGAACGGAAAGCAGAGTGTCCAGTAACAAATAAGGGCATACAGAAGGCCGAGGCAGAAGCTGCGCTGACAGTGCGGAGGAATTCGATAGTGGGGGCAGACAGTCCAGGGAACTCCACTGGCCCCCAGGAGTTGCCCACTTAAAACAGCCCACATAGTAAGATGCTTAGATTTGGTAATAGTCCCGAGCCTTCCGTTGCAGTTAAATGAGAAAACATTTCAGTACTCTAGAAGAGTTAAGCTGCATCAGTTATCTGGAAAACTCATTTATGTAGAACATTCTAGAAAAATGCTTCTGTCAGATAAGGAGAGCCCCCTCTACTTACAATACTCCTCACCTTTATCTAATTATTACCATGTTATTTGTATAGGAAAATGCTTTCCAAGTTTCATTTCTGAAATCTAGACTATTGTCTCAGAGCTCGTGGTACTAGTGATTTCTTTGTTTTTAAAGGAAGTGTTTATACGCATCAATCCCCAAGTATTTCAAATTGTAAACACAGAGCAATTATCCTCCCAACTATCTGCGCCTCACCATCCTACAAAGAGTATAGGCCTTCCTGTCTCTAGAGAAAGTGTTAGCAGAGGCATTCAACAGTCAAAGATTTCGTAGCTTTCTTATTTTCAAAGCTAACTGGCGTCCCTACCAGTTTTGCAAGTGTTAACCTTGAATGTTCTCTTCTGTTTCTCCATCCGGCCAACCATTCCTCATTTAAGGTCCAGACCCACTAACAAAATAAATTATGTTACGTATTGTCAATGACAGGAGAAATTGATAAATTAGAATCATCAAAGTTAAAAGGTGAAAGACCATATGTTAAGAGGATAGAAAGATAAGCTGTAGACTCAGGGAAAATATTTGCAAACCACATATCTGACTGACTAAAGATTCATATTGAGTATATATAAAGAATTCTCAAGACCCAACAGCAGGGTCGGGAGGTACAGCTCAGTGATGGAGCTCTTGCCTTATATGAGCTATGCCTTGCATTCAATCCCTAGAGTAGCCAAAACAAAACCCCCAAAACAAAACTGTACAGTAAGAAAAATAGATCCAGTTTAAAAATGGTAAAAGGCTGGGTATATTGGCATAGACCTGTAATGCTAGCTACTTGGGAGGCTGAGGCAGGAAGGTCACAAGTGTGAGGCCAGGAGACCCTATCTCAAAAAAAAAGGCATAAAAAAAATTTCCCCAAAGATGATGTTCATATGCAAAAGAATATTCAACATCCTTAAAATGCAAATTAAAGCTATAAAATACATATACACCTATCAGAATGGTGAAAGTGAAAATTAATGATAAGTGCTGGGCCCAGAGGCACATGCCTATGATCCTAGAGATTAGGGAGACTGAGACTGAAAGATCATAAGTTTGAGGCCAGCCTGGTCAATTTAGTTAGATTCTGTCTCAAAGTAAAAAAATAAAAGGGACTGGGGCTGTAGCTCAGAGGGGAGCCACCCTGGATCAATCCTTGGTACTACAAAAAAAAATTTTAAATAATAATGAAAATGCCAAATGCTGATGTGAAGGCAGAGAAACTGGGTCACAGACCCTTTGCTGAGAGGAGTGTCAAGTGCTGCAGGTATTCTGGAAAGCAGCTTGGCAGTTTCTTTAAAAGCTAAACCTGCCACTGCCACATGACCCAGCAGTTGCACACCTCGGCAATTCCAGAGAAATTAATTCCAGAGAAATTAAAGCTTAAAGCCAACAGTAACCTCAAACTGGAGACAACCCGGAGATCCTTCTGGGAGTGCATGGCTAAACTCAGCGTGGTCCATTCAGCACTACTCTGCAGGGAGGAGGAACGGGCTAGGGGTCCGTGCCACAGCCTGGGAGGGCAGTGCTAAGTGGAGGGAGCCAGTCCCAGAAGGTTGCATGCACTGTTGTTCCGTGTATGCAGCGTATTCGAGATGACGGAATCTCAGAAATGGAGAACATATGAGTGATTTCCAGGGGTTGAGGTGGGAGAAGAAGTGTGAGGGAGCAAGGGCGTGGTTGTAGGAAAGCAATGTGAGGGGTTTGTGTCGATGGAGGCTCTGTGTCTTCATTCTGTCCGTGTCAATATCTTGTACAGGTTTTCTCAATGTTACCCTTGGGGAAAAACTGGGTAAAGTGTACATGGTGCTCTCCAGATCTCTAACAACTGCATGTGAAAATGCAGTTATCTCAAAGTAAAAAGTTTATGTAAACTATGAACTGTTTAGAACTCCATTGGACTGGGAACTCCCTCCAAGAGGGAAGGGGCATCTGTATTTCCCCAGCACCTAGTACAGTGCCTGACTTGGAAAATGTTTGTGGCTGCTTTGGGGGAGAAAGGCTGAAGACCTGAATGGAACAGTATTAAGACCCTTCACTGACAGTACATCTCAGAATTCAGGGCATCTCTGGACTGACCCATTCATTTAAAAACTATCCATGGAGCGTCTACCTTATGGTAGGCATGGTTCTAAGTTCAGGTGTCTTCATTTGGGCTTCTAAAACAAAATACTGTGGACTAGATGGCTTAAACAACAAACATTTGCCTCTCTCAGTTGTGGAGGCTGCAGTCTGTGATCAGTGCCAGGGTGGTGGGGTCCTGGTGAAGGCCATGTCCTTTGTGGCCTTCTTTGGTTCATGCACACGAGAGAGCTCCTGGGTCTCTCTTTTTGTAAAAGCACTAAATCTACCACAGGGGCTCCACCCTTAGGACTACATCTTAACCTAATCACCTTCCAGAAGCCCTCCACCTCTCAATATAGTCAGATTAGGGGTTGGGACTTCAACATGCAGATATCAGGGATCATAAACATTCAGTTCACAGCAGCTAGAAATATAGCAGAGAACAAACACTGGGGAAGAGCACTCCTGCTTTCATGAAGCGTAGTTTGCATCAAAAACAATGCACAATAACACATGAATTATACAGTATGGTAGGTAATAAGTGCTTTGGAAAAAAATTAAAGTTGTATTTAGGGGTTGAGGATATGGAAAGAATGACAAGACAGGGTTTAAAGACAGGGACTACATTTGAGCAAAATCTTGAAGGACTTGAGGGAGGCAACCACACAGACACGTGGAGGAAGAAAGCTCTAGGCAGAAGGAACCGTCAGTCAGTGGGGAGCTTTTTGGTAGACATATGTCTAGCATGTTCAAGGATGCACAGAGTTGAAGCAGGACTGATGGAGAGAGAATGTGTAGGGGAGTGTAGTTTGTGATGAGAACTGAGAGACACTGAAAGTGGAGAGGGTGTCGAGTTTTCTGGCTTTTACTTTGAGAGAAATGGGGAGCCATTGAAGGCCTTGGCATGGAAGGGTGGCATGACATGACCTACATGTTAAAAAGGATCACTCTGGCTGATGAGTTGAGACTACAGGAACAAGAGGAAGAGCAAAAAAAGTACAGACTTCTGAAGCTCTGTCCAAGCTCCTGGTACAAGAGTTGGTGGTGCCTTGGACCAGGGTAAGTAGCACTAGAGTCGTGACAGGTGACCCATTTATGTTTAGATTTTGAGACAGAGCCAACAGGATTTCCTGACGGACTGGATGTGAGGAATCCGTGAGAGCTTGGAGCTGAGGACTGAGACAATGGTGTTGCCATTAACTGAGATGGAATAAGCTGCAGGAAAGCAACTTTGGGGCAAAGTTGAGGGGTATATGTCCAGTTCAAGATGCTATGTGGAGACGTTGGGTAGTTGGTTGGAGAAGCAAGTGTAGAGTTCAGAGGGATGGGATACACGCTGGAGATACATGTTTAGAAGTTGTCAGCATTTAAAGCGGTGAAACTAGTTCAGATTTCTAAGGGAGGAGTATAATGAAGAAGTCAGGGACCCTTTAGAGATTTAAAGGCAAGCTGCAGGGAGCTGAGAGAGTCTGAGAGCCATGAACAGTAAGAACAGAAGCAAACCAGAAGCACAGGGTCCTGGGAACCAGGTAGACAAAGTGTTTCCCGAAGGCGGGAGTGATGGTCAGCCATGTAGGTTGGACAAGGTAAAGTCTGAGAATTAGCCAGGTAGAGGCAATTGGAAACTTCTACACAACACAAAGCATTTTAGCTTTAACAAACTTATGTTTATTATAAGGACAAAACTAAGTTTTAAAAGATTTGTTTTGCTAGGTGCGGTGGTGCGTGCCTGTAATCCCAGTGGCTCAGGAGGATGAGGCAGGAGGATTGCCAAGTCCAAAGTCAGCATCACCAATGTAGTGAGGTCCTAAGCAACTTAGCAACACCTTGTCTCAAAATAAAAAGTTTTTTTAAAAGCCTGGCGGGGGGTGGCTTAAGGGTAGAGCATTCCTGGGTTCAATCCCTAGTACCAAAAAAAAAAAAAAAAAAAAAAAAAATGTGTGTGTGCTTTAGAAAGACATTTTTCAGGATCCCACAGTTCCACTTTTAGGTATATACCCCAAAGAATTGAAAGCAAGAACTCAAACAAATGCTTCTGTGCCAGTGTTGATAGCTGCTTATTCACAGAAGCCAAAAGGTAGAAACGATCCAGGTATCCATCAAGAAATGAATGGGCAAATAAACTGTGTTGTATACCTACAATGAAATATTAGTTGGCCTTAAAAATAGAATGAAATTTATGGTACAGTGTGTGTGAACCTGGAGACTATACAAAATGAAATAAACAAGATATAAGAAGGGACTATTTCATGACTCCACTTATTTGAGGTACATAGAACAGCCAAGTTCATAGAGACAGAAAGTAGAACAGAGGTTACCAGAGGCTGGGGCAGGAGGGACTAGAGAGTTATTGTTTAATCAACGTAGAGTTTCTGTTTGGGGTGATGAAAAAGTTCTGCAAGTGGGTAATGCAACATGAGTTGTGCAACATTCTGAAGGAACTTAATGCCACTGAATGCAGCCTGGGGAATAAAAAGGTTAAAATAGTAAATATAAACACCACAATAAAAAAAAAGTGTGTAAGGCTAGGAATGTAGTTCAGTGATAGAGCTAATGCTTAGCATGCCTGAGGGCCCTGGGTTCAAACCCCAGCACAAGAAACAGGGAAGCGTAGAAGGCCAGATACACTGTCTAACTGGAAATTGATAGCATATATATGTGTGTGTGTGTGTGTGCCTATCTATCTTAGAATTAAAATCAGTGAGCAAAACAAAAGCTATCTTTCACTTGTTTGTTTGTTTTTTTCTCTCTCTTTCTCTCTTCTTTAACCATACCATGGATTAAACCCAGTGACACTTAACCACTGAGCCACATCCTCAGCCCTTTTATTTTTTATTTTGAGACAGGGTCTTACTAACTTGTTTAGGGCCTCACTTAGTTGCTGATGCTGACCTTTAACTTAGACCCTCCTGCCTCAGCCTCCTGAGCTGCTGGGATTATAGGCATGCGCCGCTGGGCCTGGCTTTTTCACTAGTTTCTGCTTTAAATTTGCTTTATGCTTGAGGCATCGTCTGTGATGTGGCTTTACTTATAGAGCCTTTAGTATGCGTTTGTTTTTCACCTTTCCAAATGGCTCAGCTTCAGCTGTTGCAGTTAAAGAAACTAGTACCCCCTTATACAGGGCATGATTAGCAGAAGGCCAGGAGAAAAGCCACCAGCGGCAGGGTGTCAGGCTAGTTACAATGTTTAGAAGAGAGTGCCTTTTTAAAATCACATAATTTTAAAATATTGTATATCTGTATATCTCTTCACTCAGGAAAACTTCTTGCATACAATGGCTTTCAAAGTAATGTTCTTTAAATGCACATGTAAATAATTTTCCTGCTAAAGCCAGCGTTTCTGACAATTCCACAGAGCTGATATGGAGAAAAGCTTGAGTACTGGAAGGTTTTGTGGCGCAGCATATTTAATAACCGTGACAACTCAAGAATCTCAAGCAGACTCGCCTCCTTGTCTGGGATCTGTCGGCAGCGTCGTGTCTCCGCTGGCAAGCCCCTCCATGCACTGCTTCAGCCAAAGCCGTGCTAATGGTGCTCTGCCCAAAAATCTCAGAATATTTTTAAAGTCTCAATAGTCTCAGAATTAAAACAACAGCAACAAAAAAACTTTCCCCCATTCCTTTCAAAAGCTCTGCCCCTGTAAAATATGTCGCAAATTAAAAACAAAAACAAAAAGGTCTGAAATTGCTTTACAGCCCTGATGAAACAAAGACTGGTGTGTTGGCGTGGCTGCAGGGCGCTTTGTGCTGCTTTTGCATGATTTCAGAGGTGAATTTAGATGGCTGGAAGATAGATGGGTGCCAGATGCAGTTTGACATAGATTCAGGCAGCTGCTCCTGGGCTAGGTTTCATTAGCTGCTGAGTGCGCCAGCAGAAGCAGCAGCGCGAGGCCCAAATGACGGTGAGAACAGTGGAACAATACAATATTCACTAAGTGATTTTAATCTTGGAGATTGAATGTCACCCAATCAGTTTCCAGGTTTTAAAAACTCAACTCGTAGGAAGCCATGGGAGGGGCCAAGTCTTTGTCCATTGGGGGAAAAAGTTTTTTTTTTTCTTGTTTTTGTTTGTTTTAAAGCAACAAAAACAACAATGCTTTAACCACCATTTTGGTAACATTCAAGTAAAACATCATGTCAACCTCCCCAACGCACATACTGCCATAAAAAAATATATACATACATATATATATATTCCTCATTGCAACCAGGCAAATATTCCTCAATAAATGAAACCCATGTTTGTTTATCTTAGGTGAAAGTCTCAGATGAGCTTCCCAGGCCACTTCCAACTTTAAAATCCCCTCTTCCCAAACATGGTCACCTCCATTCTCCAAAGAAAAGCAGATATCTCAACACAGAAAGTAAATTTATTTGATTTGGGGACTATATGATCTGCATACATAGCTGGTGGTTAAAAATAGGTACCCAACCACGTAATTCTGAATTTAGAAAAAAAAAATGTTCCAGTAAAGAGTTTTGCTCTAACTACTTGTAGGGTCATAAATACTTATGAAGCTGATTCTAAATTCTCCATGCTTGATTTCAACTCATTTGTTTTCTCAACTGAGAAAGAGAACTTTTACTTAGTATATTATTTAAACTTTATTAGACTTAACTTTGCTTATCTGAAAAGAGTACCACAATCTAATGCATCCATGATGCAACCATTTCATGTGGGATAATTTTTTCATTAGAAAATTACACAAAATAAATAATTGGTTGGACATGTACATATTTGAGAACTGTACATCTAACCAGTCTTTTTTTTTAAATTTAGTCTAAGAAACTAATGGTATCCCCTCTCATCTCTGAGGCATTAGAGAGTGTTTTTCCCCCTCTAAATGTGTGTGTACTCAGCACTCAAAAATGGGAGTTTTACAGGTGCTCAGAGGAGAATAGCTTCCAATGTGTTTTCATATTTTTCAGTATTTTAATTAGCAACGTTGTACTATTCTCCCTGCCCCCCCCCTCCACAGAATGACTTAAGATGTGGAGATAAGCTCTGATTGAGTTAGAGACTGTATGTTTAAGAGCAAGTTGTAATGTTAGCTAATAGCTATACAACACTGTTCTGAGTTAGAATATGTTCTGGGCTTGAATATGTTCCATTCATGTTCTCTGAAAGTTTAATTTCCTTAGAGCAAAACTCCCCAATCTGTGAATTTATAGTTGAATTAAAGGGGATAATATCTTAGGTGATGTGGTCTTAGTTTCTCTAAATCTAAATTGTAGAAAGTCGTTTCATGGTGATCAAAGCTTCCCTTCCACTCCTCTCTCGATCCCATCCTCTGTGGGTCTAGCACCCACAACTCCACCATGTGGACCTGAGAACTGTGAGCTTTTCTCATTTCCCTGTCATATACTAGATTCAGATGTCTCTCCTCTCTCTCTCTCTCTCTCTCTCTCTCTCTCCAGTGCTGGGATTTAACCCCAGGGCCTGGTTAAGAAGAGACACTCTACCATTGAGCCAAACCCCCAGCCCCAGAGGGCAATTCTGCTGAATAGGCCTACCTGACCTTTCTGGAGCTCTGAATTTACATACCTTCTCTTAGCCATTCTACCTCCATTTCAACCAGGGGTCTATTTTCAACCAGGGGTCTATTTAAAGAGTGATGAGAAGACCAAGAAGGTGGTGAAAGAGCACAAGATTTGGATTCCATCCCCCAAAACTGCCTCCCTGCTCAGTCAGAAGCTGAGCCCTCAGCCTCACAGGGTGGCTACGAGGTACAGCAGGGCAGCAGGGGTGACACATTCTAGCACAGAACTGGCACCAGGCTCATTCTATAATTCCATATTCTGTCTGTATTTTACCTTTTGCGCATATTCTCAGGAAAATTTTTCATTTAATCTTGAGAAAATTTTAGTGAGTATAGAAAACATGAAGATTCTCAGACAGAAGTGCTATATGAATAAATCCAAGGGGCTGCTCTGTTTATTACTATGAATTACCAACCAATACAAAGCCATTTCAATCAATAAACTTTTGCCATTTTTTAAATTTATTTATTTATTTATTTATTTACCTTTGCCATTTTAATTCGTTTCGTCCTGCATAGTGATACTGTAAATTCAAGCCACAGCCTGTTACCGCTTATGACAAATTCTGTTAATTCTCTGTGCTCTCTCTCCACCCCATCCCCATTTCTCTAATTGTTTTTCTATTTGTTTGTTTTTGTTTTGTGGTATTAGGGATCAAATGAATGCTAAAGCAAGTGTTGTACCACTGAGCTATTACCTTAGCCTTCCCATTCTGTTTTAAGGGAACCCTGATTTTCTTTCTTTCTTTCTTTCTTTCTTTCTTTCTGTCTTTCTTTTTTTTTTAAGAGAGAGGGACAGTGTGAGAAAAAGAGAGAATCAACTTTTTAGTTTTTATTGCACCACACTTAGTTATGTACATGGTGCTGGGGTTTGAACCCGTGTGCTCGAGCATGCCAAGCAAGCGCTGTAACTGCTAAGCCACCGCTCCAGCCCAGGAACCCTGAATTTATGTGGGATAGCTCTGTGCTAAGGTTAAAATATCCAATGGAAATTTTGATGTCCGGTCACCCTTATAGCTGAAGAGTCTGTTTTTGTTCTGTTCTGGCCTGTGAGATGTGAGTATAGATCTGGGGATAAGATATCCTTTTTTGAATAAAAGACAGCCTCACAAAAGACAATACATTTGACTTTATTCTTTCCTATAATGTAGATGAAATACCAGGGAACCATCATTCTAGTCCTAGAATGCTTAACCCCAGACTTCTAATTTTGTAATAATAATTTAAAAAACAACCTTTAGTCATTTAAGCCAATGTTAGTATTTCTTTACTCATAGCCAAATGAAAGTCCCGAAATACCACTCAAGCCCCATGATACATCAATCTGGGGCCAAGGAGGTGTTTCTGTCTGTGTCTGTGATTAGCACCAGTAGTTTTCAGAGCAACTCAGAGAAACTGAGATTTGAGATTTGTGGTTCAACTATGCAATGAAATATTAGGTACCAACCACCTAAAGAAAGACAGATGTATCTTCTCCAAGTGAGCTTAAAGTTCTCTGCATTTTTTGTGCACATTCTGTTGCTTTGAGTTCACTTGCCAAAGTTTTTTAAGCAGGAAAAAAAAAGCATTATGGCCCAGTTACAGCCCTGAAAGGGGAAGAGGCATGCTGGTTGCTCCTGTTGCTTGTATTTTAAAGCCACTGAAGAAAGTAGCTGATCTTTCCTAGTCTTTATTATATCTTCCCATCTGAATATAATTAATGTAAGGGGACAAAGAGGAGGGAAAAATAGATAATAATTAATATCTCAGAGATTTAACACTTTTTTAGTTATTTGTGAGAACCTCTTAAGCTTTGCGTAGAGCCTAGCACAAAAGTAGGGTTGGTTTTATATTGAATCCCAGTGACAGAGGTACATTTTGACTGCTAGTCAGATGATGAGATTTACTCAATAAAAATATATTTTTCCTGTGCTTTCCTACGCAGGAGTCTGACCTCATGCGTTAAGTGAGTAGAGCTGTGTCTGATTTCCAGGGACCTGGGATGTGTACCACAGATCCTTCCTAAGATTGGTCTCCGTTGGCAGCACTGACAAGGCCTGCTGGGGATGGCAGGGAGTTCTGCCTCCAATACCAGTGAGCCTGGCACAGTGTTGAGCTTAGTGACCATTATGTCATAAGTAGTTATTAACAAGAACAGCTACTGTTGTTTATCATTTTCAGAGGCTGTGTTAACTTCTACACATTCATTATTTCATTTAATCCCCGTGGTAGCACCAGGCTGTTGGTTCTAGTTCTAACCCCTTTTTACAAACGAGGAAGCTTAAGCCTAAGCAAGCTGCCCAAAGTTAAATAATCTAGAAAATATTTAACTCCAAAGTCAGTGTTCCTAGGCATGTTGGAAATATTGACTATAGCTTGTTCAGTCACATGCTCCCCACCCCAGCACTGGGAATTGAACCCAGGGGTGCTTTACCATTGAGCTACATCCCCAGTCCTTTTAGTTTTATTTTGAGACAGGGTCTCACCAAGTTGCCCAGGCTGTCCTTGAACTTGTGATCTTCCTGTCTCAGCCTCCTGAGTAACTGGAATTTATTACAGGCATGCGCCACTACACCCGGCAAGCTACGTGTTAAATAGTCAAAATATTCAGTCCTTGTTTCTCTGCAAAAGAACCCAAAGGTAATGGCATAAAAGTGGCCAAACCCACACTGAAGACTTTTTCTATTAAAGTAGACAAGATGATCTGTGACTAAGGGTGCCTTTATGTAAGTCTTTTTTATTTACTGCACTTGCATGGCATGTGCTGTCCTTCTGGTGGGAGGGTGGGTTGGAGGTGGATGAATGTGCTCTGTGGGAGTCACACAGCGCACGGTGGGGGCAGCAGAGCTTGAGTGCTTAGGCCGAGCCAGTCTCCTGTCCCGTGGCTCCTCCCTGAGCTGCCTGTGGCGGCCTCTGATGAATCATTCCACTTCAGGCTCCAATGTGTCATCAGCATACGTGGGCTGAAGCAGCACGGAAGCATAGTAGTAGTCCTGTAGAAATACAAATAAAAGTAAAACGAACCATCGGAATACCTATAGTTTTTCATATAGCAACCAAATGCTTGTGAAATCTGCACATTTGGGGCTTTTTGTCTTTTAAGCTAATCCTTCAGCTAAGGCTGTCTTAGCATTTTCTATTTAAGTATCTAAGATTCCTTCCAAGCTGAAGATGTTTATGGAAATGTAACTGGTATGTAGGCATATTAATAAGAAAAAGATACGCTATATTTAAAAACAAAAAAAGATACTGAAGGTTTTCTGACTCGTGATGCTTGATAGACAGACAGACAAATTGCCATACTTTAAGTTCCTGTCTGAGTTGTTTTATTTTTTTTTTTTTAGAACTGTGCTTTGTCAGAGTTTTCGTTACTAGTAATATTTACAGTAATGTAAATTCAAAACTGAAAACTGGATCTTGAATCCCGTTTAGTTCTGGGTTCTGGTCTGGGCTTTGCTGCTTGATGGCATCTTGAGAAAGTATCCCTGAGCCTTGGTTCCTCAGGTATAAAAGGAATAATAGAGGAATGTTGGGGGTGTCAGGGTGGGGGCAGATAAGACAGTGATGGCAGTGTGCTTTGTAATCTCCACATGCTTCACAATTTTAAAAAGTAATTAATCCAAAAGGTATGGTAATGTTTTTGGGTACTCCACAAGCACAGAGGGACTCATCTATCTTCAGACTTCATCCATGAAGGTGACAATATCAATTTTGGTCTCCCAAACAACATGGATTTGTTGAGCCCTTGTGATGTGTGAGGGTTTCCTTCACCTCAGCAGAACTTAGTGTGCATTTACAATAGCCATGGGCTATACAGTGACTTATTTATATAGCATACTAGCATTCTGTACACATGAATTTTATAGATACCTCAAATATACCTCTTCAGGAACCCAAACTTGTTTAATGTAGCTTGTTTAATAAAAATCTTTCTCATCCAGGCATTGGTGGTACCCAACCATAGTCTTAGCTACTCAGGAGGCTGAGGCGGGGGTGGGGGGGATTGCAAGTTTGAGCCCAGCCTGGACAACTTAGTGAGACCCTGTCTCAGAGTAAAATAAAAAGGGCAGGGGATGTAGCTCATGGTAGAGCACTTGCCCAGCATGTGGGAGGCTCTGGGTTCTATCCCTAGTAACACACACACACACACACACACAATTCTGTTTTTGGTGTCAATGTTACTATTACATTTTTTCTCACAGCATTGAGTATATTGAGTGTATTACTACATTTTCTTCATGATTCAGGATTATTTAGATTGCTAAGGTATTCTGTTAAAATAGAGTCCTTTAGGGTGGGACTAGCAAGGGGCATAGTGCTAATTGCCCCTGCTTTAAATGGTTCCAAATCAGTAAAATTAGTATTTTTTTTTTTTAAGAGAGAGAGTGAAAGAGAAAGAGAGAACCGATTTTATTTATTTTTCCATCAGGTCTTAGTTCTTCCAACACTTAGTTGTGGTGCTGAGGATTGAACCTGGGTCCTTGTGCATGCTGGGCAAGTGCTCCAGCCCCAGTGGAATTACTTTTGAGTTCTTACAGCAATATCTTTAAATCCCCCCTTCTGGTTGTTGACTGGATTTTGTTGTTGTTATTGTTTTTCTGGTTGTTTGATTTTGGACGCTGGGGATTGAACCAAGGGGTATTTTACTGCTGAGCTACATCCCCAGTCCTTTTCATTTTTAATTTTGAGACAGGATTTTGCTAAGTTGCTGAGCATTTTGCTAAGGTTGCTGGGGCTGGCTTTGAACTTGCGATCCTCCTGCTTCAGCCTCCTGAGTCACTAGGACTATAGGTTGCACACTTGGCCTGTTGTTGTTACTGTTTTGTTTAGTCGTCGTTTTCTTTGCTATCGGCCTGTGCTTGCCTCTTTCATTCTCCCTTCTATGTCTTTGGTTTGGGAAAGACCTACTATATTGAAACTAAGAGCAAGTAGAGCTGGATGTGGTGATACACATTTGTAATCCTGGATGGTTACAGGTTTGAGGCCAGCCTGAGCTAGAAAGACCCTGTCTAAACAAAAAAAAAAAAAGGGCAGGTGATGTGACTCAGTGGTTGAGCACCCCTGGGTTTACAATCTCCAGTATGGGCGTGGGGGGATAGTAGACACTCAGGAATATAGAAATACATCTTAATACTGAGGTTGAATGTAGGGACTTGGTGATATCTTTTGTTTCTCAAAAGCTTATTCTTGCCTGCTTTGTAAGTTCTGAGTAACTGGAGACTCTTGGATAAACTGTTTTTTCTAATATCACCATTTATAGTCTGCCTCAGTTTCCTCTTATGATCACTGTTGATACTTATGTAGCTCTTTACCAGTTGTGAAGTGCTTCCACACACATTGCTTGCCTTTCTCCTTACATAATCATGCAGGACATATGCTATTTTTATGTCTTACAGATAAGAAAACCAAGCATAGTTGGAGAGTTTTCAGTGGACTTTAGCCGAGGTTTGCAACTGAGTCTCCCAGGTTAGTTTGCTCACCATACATGTTTGCGGTCTGGCCTGTACCTGTGTATCCTAATTCCATGGGTCTAGGCAGGACCCATATTTCTATACTTTGGGAACAGATCCCAATAATTCTTAATGTAAGTAGCTTTCCCAGATTTTTTGCCCATCCTTCTCTCTCCGACCTTTGCTCCCGCTGGGAACAACTAGGTTAAGTTTTTACAAATAGTCAGTGGTTTCCTAAAATGCTCTCATCTCCAGATTACAGAAAAAATAAAAAAGTAAAAAAAATCAACCAAACAACAACAACAATAAAGTGGTTTTACCTGTGATTTCCAATGGTTCCATAATCAGCTGATGTGGTGATCGGAGTAATGCAGTCCCCCCAACACCCCATGTTACTTAACATGGTAAAGAGACTTTTCAGATGTGATGAAGTTCCAGTTCTTGAGACAGCGAGATTGATTATCTGGATTATCTGGCTAGGCTACATGTAATCACAAGAGTACTTGCAAGAGAGTCAAAGACAGAGGACATGGAACAACAGAAGCAGCGATTGGAATGATGTGCTTGAAAATGCAGGAAGGCGCACGGGCCAAGAAGTAAGGACATTCTCTCTTGAAGCTCCAGGAGGAACACTGCCCTGTCTACACCTTGATATTAGACTCCTGACATCCAAAATTGTAAGAGAATAAGGTTGAACCATAGATCACCAGAGGCTATGCTGAGAATATGCAGTTAAGCATTAAAGGTGTTTCAATTGTCCTTCCAGATGAGACTCAAAGGAAAAGCCAAAGTTGTTCCATGGGCTCATAAGGCCCTCTGCAGCTGCCCCTCTCCTCCTGTCCACAGGGACACCTTCCAGGGCATAGGCAGGGCCCTGCCCAAGGCCTGCATGCATTTGCTGTTCCCTCTGCCATCAGAGTTCTGCCAGGTAACTTGCCTTGTCCCCTTCCCTAATTTAACCTCCTTACTCAAATGTCATCTTAGTGAGGTCGCTTTAACCACCTCTTTAAATTTCATTTCACCCCACATATATAAACACACAAAAATCCCCGTTTTCTTTTCCTGCTTTATATTTCCCGCAGCACTTAATTTGTAATATACCATATAATTTACTAATGTATTCTCCCCCCACCAGAATATAAAAATGAGGATTTTAGATTTTGTGTTTTGTTCACAGCCTTGTCCCTAGCTCCTAGAGCTTAGACACAGTGGGTATGCAATGAATATTTGTTGAACAAGAATATTCTTTACGGACAGACCTGATTAATTCTCTGGGACAAATTCCTAGAAATGAAATGACCACTTAACAGGATATGGACATTTAAAAAGGTTCTTGATACACATGACCAAAACTCTGTCCTTCCCAAGGTTGAATCAATTCCTACTCCATCAGTAGCTGTGAGACAACCCTGTCCACTGTACCCTCCTCAGTTTTTAAAACAGCTTTAGACAGCATTGTGCGTGGAAATTCTTTTGAATTTGCACTGCTTTGATGGAGTAATTTGTTATTTGCTTTCTCGTGCATTTCCTCCTTTGGTGATCATTAGCTTGTGTCATTGCCTGTTTATCTATTTTAGTTTTAGTGTTTTTAATTTAGTACTGTTGTTTTTCTAATTGATTCATAGGACCTCTTTAGGTTGTAAGGTCACTAAGTCTTTGCTGTCTGTGTTGTAAATATGTTTCCTAATTTTGCATTTTTTTTAAGAGAGGGGAGAGAGAAAGAGTCAGTTTTTTGTTTCTCCTCCACTTAGTTGTGTATGTGATGCTGGGGTTTGAACCTCAGTCCTTGCACATGCCAAATAAGTGCTCTACTGCTGAGCCACCACTCAAGCCCCTAGTTTTGAGTTTTTAAAATTATTTTCTTATGGTGTTTTCTTTTGCTATATATTTTGTTGCTGTTGTTGTTAATGTAGTCAGTTTTATCCTTATGGGTCTTTTGCTGTATGCCTGGAGAGGTCTTGTCTTCCTCTAAGATCAGTTATGCATCTGTGATTTCTTTTAATTCTCTTATATTTATGTTTTTTAAATGTTATTCTTTAATCTCTAGTGTTTTATCATATTGTGTCCAAAGCAGGTACTGAATGTCCAATTTTCCTCCCTAAAATAGTAGCCATCATGCTAGTGGAAACACCATCTTGAGTACATGCTAAACCTGTATGCTTAGGTCTGTATAAATTATTTCAGTTCAGTTGTGAGTGGTGGCTCAGCGGTTTCG